>JAAAKL020007594.1:0-16727 GCA_010016065.2 Carybdea cf. marsupialis auct. non (Linnaeus, 1758) | reverse complement strand
CCTCTACTCGCACGTCGGCTGGTACAGCAACGTCGACAATCACACACGACCTCTCCTTCTTATCAATTATTACAATGCCCGGTCTTCTAGCTTCTATCACATGGTCACACTGTATATTGATGTCCCAAAGTATCATAGTCTCATTCTCTAATGTCCCTTCTGGAGTATGATCATACCACTTCTCACTACATTCAAATTGATGCTTTTGCATAACTCCCAGTGGATTTTCTGGGCAACAATATCGTGTCGTCTCTTGTATTCCTTCTGTGCGAGCTTTCCACACTCGCTTACAATATGCTGGACGGTTTCTGCTCTGAAACTAGTGAATTTTAAGAAATTCGAAGTCATGCTAACTAATGGTCAGTTATAACTTAGGAAAACTGATACGTTTAAGCACACATTCTTCCTTGCAAATAAAATAACATGAATGAATTATTGCTTGATCATGATTCAACTATAAATCTTTAATTTGTAGAGAAAAGTAAAAACAAATGAGCGAGTTTGTCAGCATCAATGATCAATGCTTTTCAAAATATTTGCACTCAGAACAAAGGATGTTCATCAGTAACTAAGTGACAGGCGACCAATAGCTGGCTGTTACTTGTTGCTGACGGGATATGTATCCCTACAATTCAAGAACAATAATTATTGTGAGTGAACCGAACAATCAACCTACAGCTTGAGGTTGGATACAGCAAACATATGCAAAGGCAGAAGAAGTCTTTCCGTCGTTTTACAGTATGTCTATAAGAAGAAAATACTGAAATATAACCTGAGTGCAACTATCTATCTGCGTTGTGAATCGCTTGACACAAATTGCCTATTCGTTCTACTCTCGGTAATCAGAGAAAGATAAACTTTGGAATGAGTTTGCATACAATCCATTGACCATCCCTTACCACGTAACCTCCAAAGAACAAAATAAGCACGTAGTAGTAACGTCGAAATAAAGGTGATTAGCTAGAAAATCCTGCGTAACTTTGATGGATATTTCAGCCTTTAGTTGAGGCAGCTGGGAAACGTAATGCTGGTAGCGTATTCGATATGCCTCAAGTTAAAGAGAAACTGGCGAGGAGACTCTCATCTGTCATGATTGACTGGGGATACCATAGCAATTATCAGAGAAGTATGATTCGTGAGCCTTGTTTTCCCCGCAGCATTTTTGTTATTCAACTTTTTATATAGATTTGGTGATAGATGCGATGCGAAGACTTATGTTACAGAAAATATGTGCAAACCAAAGGAAAGGCTAACCTTTTCCCAATAAATACATCAATTGTTTTAACATTTTCAAGTTAGTATTTTTACTTTGCAGATATGTTTACTTTAACTTATGGATTCTTTTATTGAATTCTGACAAAAGTTGTCCACGAAGTGGGAGTTTCTTAAAGACTTAATTGTATTTTTGACCCAGCGTACTTTCGCAATTTTGAATCATCCGAATTTTTAATTTGAGATGTAATTGTCTAGTATTTGATTGTTGTGAAAACCCGCGAGGAAATCAAGTGAATCTCATACATTAAATATATTGAAGTTGTGACGATGTTTTATTGACCACCAGATGTGATCAACAGCTTTTGAAAAAATATTGGAGTTAATCCACAGATTTCCACTGTCATGATATCTGCTTATCTGCAAGAATTGGTCTACAAATATCAATAAAACTGGAGATATATTGTATATAGAAACATTAGTGATCTCTCAGCGAGGATTTTAAGAGCGTACAAGATCAAAGAAATTGAGTTCACGAATCTTGATCGAGGCTGGAGGTAAGACATTATAGAAATACGACTAGATCTTGAAGCTTTTTCAGGGGATAAACGTCATCTGTCTGGCTAAAAGTGCTTCAATGCCGAGCTCCACAACCAAAAAAAAACTAAAACAGTTCTCATCAGTGACTGGCTGTTCTGGAAAGTAAGTTCATTGTGAACGTACGTTCTGGTCGACAGAGCTGATATTGACACTAAGAAATAAGTCCTTGAAAGTTTAGGACTTCGAAACCTATCATGAATGACTTTTATCTATTTAGGCATGACAATTTTTTGGTAATAGTTAATTTTGTCATAGTTTCCTACTCTATTACAAAGCGCAGGGGATGTGATGTGGTAGAGAATCACATATTCTGAGCCACAGCGTGTTGAAATAGGGAGGCCAAGTCCTTCCCTCGGGGCCTTTGTCTTTCACCGGCTAATGCCAGGTACCCATTTTACTACTGGGTTCGCAGTAGTTTACAGATTGAAGGCCGAGAGTGGACTCGAACCATCCATCTTCTACTTGTTACACCAGCTCTTTTACCACCTGATCTAACTCGCCCTGTAATAGCTGACAAACATATTCCATCCGTTGAGTGACTAGGGGGTGGAAAGTAGAAGAGCCTTAAGGGTAGCAGAAAATTCATTAAGTAATCAGTCCAAGACAAAACACGGGTTGACCTTTCAAATGGCATAATGGTCAAATGCTTGTCGAAGCTATAGGCTCACTGAAGGATTGACTGGAGGCAATCTACTTGATAGCCAACTAGTGCTGGAGAGAAGTCTCTAATGTAAAACCAAGGTTAGGAATGGCTTTTCAGCGTTTCAGTCAGATATCTCTGTTAAGGATCTTCCTACATAACGCTTGCAGCATGTGCATCTATCCTTTCTGTGACTCTAAGCATTAGTGGAGTGAATATTACGAATATACTGGAAAAGGGAGTGAACATTGTCCTGCATGCTTAGTTAAAACCCTGGTGCACATAATCATGCAATATTAAACGAGTATTAAAGAGAATACATTGAGTAGGCCTCAGGACTTTCTAAATACCTCTGTGCTCAGCTGGCTCAAGGGTAATAGACTGATTGTTGAGTTCACTATGCGTGTTAGGGCATCCCTAATTGCAGCCAGAGCTGCTCTTCCATTGCTCGAAAGGGGCTAGAAAATACTCCTTAAATGTATCCTGACCTACCTTATTTCTTACGAAGTCGCACAAGTAATACAGCCTTGACACTGCCGGTCTTAGTAATACTGGACGCCCTTTTAATACACCGTTCCATCTTGTCAATCAAATTACGTCAACTGACCAAGCACACTGTTGGACGAGAGAATATTTGAAAAAAATTTGTTCTCTTAAGTAGTGTTTGTCAAGCAAAGACAGATCAGATCGCGGTTAGACACGCTATTTTTATTGGTCTTTGGAAGAAGATAGTGGTTCCGTTTTGCGAGATTTTCCGAGGAAACAAACAGAAATCTGAAACAGGAACTATTCATGCAAATTTTAGATTATCAACAAACGAGGGTTGGCAACGAATAACTCACCATGAGTTAAAATGACTTGCCCATGATGTTTGAAATGTGTTATTTCATCATTTTAAACTTTTACGGGGACAAAAGCAATTAAGAAATATACTCAAGATATTCTAAGGTGATCTTGTATGTCACAGAAGTCTCAAATTAGGCTATTGGTAATCAAGTTGAGGGACGTCTTATACTGGTTCAATAGTTATCCTACATTTCATCGAAGACTCTGAATTCCAAGGGAGTTTCAGCAGCTAAATATAGTTTTGAGCAGCATTTACTCTAAAATCTACATGCCAAGTTTACATAGATTTTGAAATACATAAAGCACACAAGGCTATGTCTTGCGATGTTTTGTTAAAAATCATAATTTTTTGTGAAAAACTCACATTACCCACGATACTTATATCAGAATGTGTCCACTAATACGCCCACACGTAGCCTTTGTGCCGCTTCGAGAAGTCATAAACTTTTTTCACACACTCCTCAAGTAAGAAAGTAGAGGGGATATCTATCAAGCTAGTTTAAGGGTTAGTTTCTGCTTATTGGTCATTAGTCAGGTTCGTGCGTTCCGGTAGATTCTGCACTTGTCTCTGTTTTCCTTTTCGGGAAAAGACGTGCTCAGTGGAAGCGTAAGAACGTTTACTTTGAGCGCATTTTACTTTGCGAGAACGGATTAGTTCACCGCAACTTGTATATGTTCAAAGCTTGCTATAAGTCAGCTCACCTGCAGTCCAGCACCACGTTCTTACATTCCTGTATTTTGTCGAGTTTTAATAAACGTACCAAAATTGATATAGTGTAAGAAGTTGTAGCTGAGAGATTTGCCACGTAATAAATCGTTTAATTTTAGCCTTAAGTATTAAAAACTGATGTTGTGCGGGTACGTCTGCTAACCAACATCTTGAGCCAACTTCAGAAAATCAGGAGTTTTTTTTGATGCAACCTCTTTGGATGGCTATCTCTCGCTCTTGTTAGTTTACAAAGTTTTGACGGACTCCAGTCTGTGATATTTGTAGGCGGAGCAAAAAGGCAAATCTGGAAAGGTGTGTTTGCACGTTAAGAAGGTTTGGCCCACCTTGACTTTCTTTTGCAAAGGGAAGCTACAAGGTATTCCTAAAACCTCCACAGCAGGCTTTCACTTCTATACACGACATCTCAGAATCACTACAAAGTACATTCGTAAAGGAAATAGTGGTTACACATATCAAAGGCCCCCTATCATATAAGCTTGCTCCAATAGCCTCTCAAACTCTTCAGTGGAGCCTGAATTTCTTCATGATCTACTGGGGAAGGTGGCATAGGCTGCGGGTAAGAAACAAAGATTTAGAAATAATTATCTCTCTAGATTTGTAAACATTTCACATGTTGCATTATCGACCTGCACAAATTTATAGTCACTCAAAACACTTTAACTAAGCCCAATTTAACCTTTTTCTCTAGATTCACTATCTTTGAGTTAAATTATATCGAATGGGGAATATATCCTAGGCTAGGATTTGCTGGTCTAGAGTTAGCATTGAACAACAACTATACCACCTCTTGGTGCGTATTACCCATTTAAATAGAGATGTTCAGGAACTAAGATGTACAAAGAGAAGAAAAACCTGATCGATCAGTTTCAATGGAGCATTTTATTCGTATAATACGGATTCTATCCGTATTCTAACATAAGTGATGGGCTCTCCTTGAGACTTGAAAGAAATCCCTCGTTTTTATCAATTTCATTTCCTTTTCTAAGTAACTAATGTGCTTGTTCAGAGAAGTATTTTCTCCTTGATCATGAATTGATGACGTTGTCTACAATTCATCTCTCTTTCCTCTTTACCATATCGAAGTAATAGAAGCATCTTTGTAAGAATTCACTCTTGCCACGTTATAGAACAATAAATGGACGCTTACGTTACTATTATTCCCACCTGCTGATCATACATTGTTCCCCTATAATTTAAGGCACGAGCTTTTTCCAAAACTGGTGCAAGTGATAGATTTTAATTAAAAATCCAGCCCCAAAAAGTCATTGAACGTTCTTAGTCTAACAAATATCAGAACACATTGTCTTACTCTCTTAGTCTTGAATGTAGCCTTGCTATTTCCAAAACTTCATTTATCAACTCTTACGACTGTAACATTTGGGATCGTTATTTCATTGACTAAGGTAGAAATGATTGTAATTTTTGAGATGTTTGATAATCTAAAAGAAGGGTGTGGTTTTGGAACATCTTTTATTCCCCCTGTTCAAGCAGAGGGCTGATGAACCATGATAGATCATATTTTTTAACCAAAAGGATCTTCTGTCTGTCCTAGCGGTTTACTAGTACAAGTGCTGTTGTAGACAACTGCTCAGGCTCTAAGTGGCATAGGCTTAAATAAAAGAGGAAAGAAGCGCATACCTCTTCATGGGGCTGGGAAGAAAAGTATTGAGGCAAAAAATAGGGCATGCAGGACTCTGATTTTTATCTGCGTTATAAGAACACTTTGAAAAAAATTCTGAATGCCACACTATAAGCGATTTACACGTTTAAGTTGTCATTTTAGTGCTTCAGGATCTCCTTCCATTTCATTAACTAAACAAACTTTTGTATTCTCAGAAAAAGAATATGCATTTGATTAGGTTTACTTTAGCTGGCAATTCACTTAGTCACAAAAATGTTTACCGGCACGCGCTATGTCTGAATTGCACTCGGGTATCTAATTTTCGAACGATTTTTATTTTATCCCTGTTTTATCAATGGCCATACGCACAACCTTACATTGCATTTGCTCTTAAGCTTTGGCATGGGCAAACGCTGTGAAAATTTAGATCAGTTACCTAGGATTACATTTGCACGAGGTGTATTATCTTAAAGCATCAGGTGGGTAGAAGTCTTTAGCCGTGGTTGGCAATCTGTATAAGAGAGGGAAAACTCCAAGCTTTCAACCTCTCCAAATGAACCTGTCACAATGAAGGATAGGTTTTGTATAGGCAAAGCCTAAGAGAAGGATTATTCTTAGCTAAGGCCATCTAATATTTGTGAGAGAGTATATTAACCCTATTTTTCTCATCAACCATCACAAAGATTATGTGGTGGGATATTCCTTCCACTCAACAACACAAGCTTACACATAAATCAGCTCTCAGTACCTAGCACCCGCAAAAGCAGAGAGTTTTAAAAATCTCTGCTTTCCAAAGATTTCCCGTAACATTCAGTGTAGTGTGAGAACTTTGAAATCAGTAGAGTATCGAGTGAAAATTGTGCACTTGCCACTTTACGATATCGTATAATGAATTGATTTGAATCTTTTGCAGGATCTGTAAATCGTTTGGATGACAGCGTGTGACAATTATCAGGAAGCGGGCTTAGAATGTGATATTAGCTGTAAACTCATAAGAATTTTGGAGTCCTATTCACCGCGCAAGTGATGCCCCAAGCGTTACACTCCTTGCATGAAGTTAGGTCATTGTTTGAACTGGAACAACTGTATAGAGAAGAGAGGATTTGAAGATAGCAAGTTAGAAGAGAGTTTGATGGCCAGTTGCTATTTGGTTGTCCTTCCATGGTCAAGTCGCATGGTGTGGAGAGGCTGGTTTCCAGAATTGCGTAGAGCTGGATGCGATGTCCACCGGTGGAATATCGGGAGTTAATTTGGTGGCTAGTGAAGAGTGAACTATGTTATCACCGGGTCACCATAGCTCAGTTGGTAGAGCATCACGCCGGGAGTGTGTGGGTCCCGGGTTCGAATCCCATTGGTGACATTTTCACTTTTTACTAGTGTCTCTTCTAACTTGGAAAACTGTATGAAATTAAGTAGGAAGCTTTCACTTACTTAACACTATAAGAGAAGATGCGTCCACGAGTGGAGTCACCTTTCTTGTTATTACTTAACTTAAGCATTAACCTTGTCAAAAGTTATCAGTTGGAAGTAAAACCAGTACATGTCCTGACTGCAAAAAACGATGACAATGAAGTAATACGTTTATAAAAGGACGTATGATTGATAGAAAAGTGGAAATTGGAGAAGAGAAACGTTAAAAACTAGCAGAAGTACGATGGGAAGAAACCTGGAGTCTTTGGTTGCACAGAGAGAATGTGAATGGTGAAAATCCGTTAAGACTTATGGTATCAAAAGATACGAGCATAATCAACTCTTAGTCAGATTCTGAAACTGTCAAGAAATGCACCTCTACTGATTGACTACGTTGAACGAAAACATTACTTGAGCAAGACACAAGCAAAGTTCAGGCTTTAACCGTTTAATGAACCAAACTTCAAAGACCTTGAGGTGGTAATCTGAGCTTGCCTGACAAATGATGGACAACTATTTATATTTTTCGCCGAGTACTTGGATTTGTAGTACACTAAAATTCTTTAAACTGAAAAATCCAAATATAGAAATCCTTGTTCCCAGACCTCAACCCTCGTCGAGAGTACATAACGGCAGCATTCTTGGCACACGGTCTTATTCTTTAAAACATCTACACTGAAAAAAGAAAGATATGATGTAATGAGAAATTCGTACTCAGTTAAACTAAATATGAACTTAACACATTAGAAACTGAGAAAAGTGTTTATATGGAAACATGAATTTGGCAACAGGAAATGACCAAAGTGTAGAGGCACCTATAATTATGTAAACAGTGGAGACTAGATTACTTGAGTATGACGTTTAACATTAATTACTTCATACATGCATCATGTCCTCTATCATTAATTGTTGTTGTTTTACTGTATTTTATTGGATCCATCTTAAGCTTTTTACATCATATATCTAAATTTTAAACGTTACTTGCATGCAAAAGTACAGAAATAAATAAACAAAGAAAGAAAATGAAATTTAATGTGGTTTGGGCTCCTACTGAGCTGACGCCCAGAAGCCAAGAAGCCAAGAAGCCTTTGTACGGCTAGTTATACGTGGGTTTATCTTCGTCAGGTCTGCTAACCTGATGGTTTTTCTTTTTTTGTTGATGCTCTACAATGGAAAGTAACTAGCTCTTTGACATTGATTAGGCTTGATATGGATTTGGTAAGAGATGTGTTTCTTGCATAAGTTAATTGAGGCACGTCTTGGACGTTTAGTGCTTTTTGAAATTGCTTTGAATGCTACACGAGCGTTTCCTGTTTGTTTTCATGGTATGCCATATATATTCTTCCTTAAGAGCATTCATTCTTCTAATTATGATACATGCAACGGTGTCTGGCGATATTAAACTGCGCTGTTTAATGAGGTTAATCTTTGGATGTAAATAAAGCGTGTTTAATAATATCTTTCGAATGAGCCTCGATGTATACAAAATAAGAAGGTAAGTGGGCTTTTGTCATTTACATTACCAGATTCAAGTAGATTAATGTAATCCTATGTCATTGTAGGAAGCATGTACTCAACTTTCTATGGTCTATGAGTCATACTTTTGATTCCAACGGAATTGTAAGAAATTGCTTCTTTTGCACTTCAGATAGTGACAAGATAGTCTCCACGGTAAAATCTATCTTAATTTAGAATTAGGAGTGTCCTGCGAATGTAGGGTCGTTCTGCTCCCTAGTACTTAGTCTGGTTTTTAATATTGTCTTGAGAGGACGAAGTATTTCTCTAGTTTGAGATTTTGAGGATATAACTTGGAAAGGAAGATCATCCGGTTATACATTATTTATCCTACGGTTTCTAAATGAAGCTGAAACATGGCTATATTCCAAAACAGCTGTTCTACAGTTCAAAGTTTCAAGGTGAAGCGTGCAGTGCTGTGATAAGAAACAAAAACCCCGAATGGTCGTCGCTTGGCTCCTACCAAAATAGAATTTTTAAAATTAGAATAGTTTGAGATTAATGAGAAAATCTTTTATTTAAAATGCCTGTTCAGAATGCTTTCAAAATGAGAAGACTTTGAACAGCAGGCAAACTGTTAACTACATCAGAGATCCTTAGGAGCACTTTCTTGCAAAATATGAGAAAGTGCATCAAAGAATTCCGTAACAAAATGATTGAATATGTGTCTGACTATAACGTGAAATCCAATTATGGAATAGATACAGATATTGAAGGTAACATTTTATCTTTTACGTAGAGTGATATTATAACGACACTATTACGATGATTTGGTGATACCTCTCCGCTTTTGAATTTAAGTAACATGCAAATTAAAACAATATTTAGAGATTTTGATTGAGATAGAGAAAGGGGTGAATTTACAAAATATTCAAAACTGATTGACTTAAATCAATAATATTCTTTTCATAAAAAGGAAAGCTTTTAGAATTGATGAAGTTAGAGCGCAGGCCAGGCAGACTCAGCCTCACCTAAAATATTTAAGATAATTTTTAAGAGGTTACAAGTAATGTTCTTGAGGATAGATAAAAGTGTCTTACTTTATTTTCTTCATAACTCGAGTAAAAGTAAAATTAACACTAATATCATAGTCTGTGACTGAGAAATTGAAACCAGGCCATTTGCTTTAGTCAGACTTTCCAAATTTAACCTGGAAATTTTCATATGTCTCGCTTGATCGCACGATGTGATTGGCTGAGAAACTACTTTGTTCTGAGCAATTTTGATTAGGCGAATATATAAACAAGCTTTTACATTTGTATATTCTTAGAAAAAGTGAATGTCTTTACCAAGAAAAAAGTAGCATGATGTCAAAATGGTCTTAAACCTCTCAAAACCAGACTAACGCTGTCACGTGATCCAAACGGGACTACAAGCAAGTGAAATAAATATGTTTTACCTGGCTAGAAGGTTAGCCATGCCGACTTGCCTACTCGTTAGTTATCATAAAAGTTTCCAATCGTACTTTATTTCAGTCGTGAGATCACTTTCGAGACAAGCGTTGACAGCAAGAGAAAGACGCTTGGAATATGACCTCACATTAGTCTTTCAGCTTCTCACGTTTGGACCCAAACCATGAAACACGACAAAATTGATGTAAATGCTTAAAATACCGCATTTTAAACCGTTACCTAAAGCTAGTCAATGACCTGCACACTAAAGAGGCTTGAATTCTATGTTACTAACTAACAATTCAAAACATTGGCAAGTATTGAAAATCCAATCAATAGAGCTTAGAATATTTGAGTAGGAGGAGTGAACACTGTGAAGAGATTATGTCCAATAGATGTAAAGAATCTAGTATCTGACCCCAGCCATTACAGTAGAGTTTGGACTCGGGTGGCCACACTGACCATTCCTAAAACAGAAGATATGAGAAGATAGTTTTCCTTTCATATAAGAGTAGCAAAGGCTTGGAATGCAAGTAGTTTGGAGTCAAGTTGCAAGGAAAGTTACTGCTTTGTCCTCAGAAAATAATCAGTGGCGGTTGCAAAGATCATAGACAAGAAATACCCTTTTACTGCACAGCTTATATCACTTAAGAAATAGCTATTATTTTTTGCTAGGTCCGTTTTAGGCAAAGGTGGAGAAAAATGAGCTTTTCTATCGCTATCAATCCAAAAGACTAAGACTGTTATGAGGGTTAGGCTTTAGCTTATTCACTTCCACGAGTCGCTTTTATGTGCTATTTGCTGTAAGCTGCAAATGTCAATACCATTCTATTTCTTGTTTTTGTTCAGCTACATCTTAGACTTGGTCTTAAAGTCTTGTTTTCCCCCATTTAAGCTAGGCTTTGTAGAGTTGAGAGTGCAGCAGGTGTCTTGCCAACCTTTCTCCTGTCATTCTGTGAACGAAATCCAGTACCTGAGTACCTTCTCAATCAAGCGTGACCCAGAAAGAAGAACGGTCGCTAGGTTTCAACCTTTTTCTTCCTAATTATGTTCATAGTGCTTGCAAAAAAATCATAAAGTAAGCATTAAAATTCGTAATGTGTGAGATAAACATAGTCCATATGTCAGCTTCATTAAAAAATAGTAACTGCACGACAGCTCTGTACACCGTACTTTTTAACTCGACAGAGGAGTTCCATTTCCTCCATTTTTCCCCCTGTAGTTTACCAGAATCCGAACTCGCACTTCCCACTTTGGTATCTTTGGCACTGGAGACACTTGTGCCTACAGACAAGAGAACATTAACTTACTATTTAAATATTTTGGAGTAAGAAAGATTAAATATTTGTGGTGGCATTAATTTTGGTATTACAGTCAAACCTGTCTGCAAAAGTGTCCATTATTACCAGGTGTCCGCTATACAGAGGTTTTCAATATTTCATGAAGGAAAGAAAAAAAAATACGTTGATGCATGACTATGTTTTAAAGCTTATAAACAAACCTCACTAATAAAGCCTTACCAAGTTTTAGAGGATTTGATAACGTCATGAATGTAACTGCAGTTTTAAAGCTTCGAATCATCCAATTAATCATTCAATGCTATGTAGAGGTCGTTCTCGCCATGGACTTCTGCGAACTGCTTTACTTTGTCAAGACGCAAGATTGCCTCTGAAGCCGTCAATGATGCTGCATCGATCTCAATTGGTAAGTCAACTATCTCTGCCTCGTAATCCGATTCGCTATTTGGCTCGTCCTCTCTATATGCATTCATGACATGTCTGGTGCTTTTTTCACGTGAAACTTGTCTCCAATCAATGTTTAGCGGGTCCATAGCAGGGTCTGACGATTGATATCTGCATCGAAGTCAATCTACTTATCGAGAGTTGCGTTAGATAAAAGTTGTTTGAATAAGTACACAGAGGCATATGGGTTTAGGGGGCTTAAATATGAGTAAAATGCGAGTGTCCGCTATACACAGGTTAATTTTAAGGCAAATGTTCAGACTGTTCCGAGAAAATATGTCCACTGTAACAAGTGTCCACTATAAAGCTGTCCGCTATATAGAGGTACTTCTATGAGAGTTTGACCGTAGTTCGGCCCGTTCCTAGGAAATGTGTCCGCTACAACGAGGTGTCCGCTATAAAGCATGTCCGCTATAGACAGGTTCGATGGTGACTGAGAACGTCAATGTCGTGTTGATATTGTTTATCATTCACTATCATCTTCAGGTTATGTGGCTTCGTTCCTATTATTAAATTTTTGTTATCTCTAGTTCACACCACCTTGGCTTTGATCCCACCACAGGGCCGTATCGAGAGAGGGATTTGGGATGCCCGTTCCCTAAATACTTTCTGTGGGGCTTTATTCAACATATTCACTGAGATGGCCAGTAACAACTGTGTTTGTGGACAATTCCGTAGGATTCCACTCGATAGCATGAGGCAAGTGACTTCTAGACTATCTGAGCCAAATAACTCGCCCTGAGTTTAAATGTATATTTATAGACATTGAGTTGTTACTTAATCCCAGTTAGCTAAGGAAGAGTCCTTTCTTCTTTGCTATCATCTTCTCGTTTTACCGGTTTGGTTGAAACCTAGGCCTTGTTTACACGAGCTGGAGATTAAATTTGGCTTGAGATGAAATTTCATACCAGGTTGCGTTAACTGTCGTTCATAAACACGAACTACAAGTCAGCTTCAGGCGCAGTTAGCTTTGATGAGATTTGGCTCGGGTTGGAATCCTCATGTAAAGGCAAAGAGCATTTCATAGATGAAATTTCTATGGAAACGCAAGAGAATACTACGTATTGATGTATCATTGGATAATAGCTCCCAGTGACGCAGGTCGACCTGAGTAAACGTTTTTTTCTGTAGGGAACAGCGTTAGATATTTCTTATCGTTCCCATCTGTTTTGTAATCAGAGCCGTATTCTCCAGGTGTGCTAGGCGTGCGCCGCACGCTCATACATATAGAACCAAAAGTATTTGTACGTTCTTTAATCATTTGCTAGTCTCTTTATTATTTTAAATGTAATTGTAGTAACATGTTAATCAAGTTACTTTTCTCCACATTTAGTAAATTCTTTTCAAACCCAAGGGTCACTCAATATCCCCGTCTCACTCTTCTGTCACAAGTCTGTATGGAAATAAAACGTCGAGTTGCTCTTATGTACTGAAGTCTCTGTACCGCTTCTGTTGAGGCAAGGCGTGCTACGAGGCTCAACGTCATTGAAAACTTTAGGATCATAGGGAGGCAGTACGACTTAAGTACAAATATCTGCAGTCAAAACAGGTCCCAAGGCGTGCTATTGAAAAAGAGCACGCATTGGCTGAAAACAAAAAATTGAATGACTCGACCTAGAGGGGGAAGTATTCCATTGCTTAAGGATTGGGCAACCATTTATGGTGATGCTATTTCTAAGTTTATTGAGAAAGATAAAAGGATATATTTGCAGTAGAGATAGCCTTTCAAAGACAAAACAGTACCCTCATAGATGTACCTGGCATGATAAGGAAATTGTGGCAAAACTATTTTTGTAGCACGCCTGGTCCACATTGATACCCTACAACACTGTCTGTAATATAACATATAGTTTATTATACAGCATGAAGCGATAAACTGAAAGGGTGGCAGACACACATTTCCAACACCAGTACCTAAACTGCCACGAGAGTTTTTCCTTTTAAATGTTGGTGTATGATGCACCAAAACAAATTTGTAAGTCAAACGTATCTCTTCTCTAGTTCAGTTCAGCTTAAAGCTCTATTCGAAAACCGCTGAACAAACAAATTGCAATCATCATTTGTGATACGCCATTCTCTATCTTCAGCTGAGACAGACTAATGTAAACACAAGTTCGTTTGAGCTTGAGCTATCATGCAGCCCGAGACCACATTTCAAATCGCGCGCATGTAAACATTGCCTGGTCATTGTTGAAAGGTCTAATCTTGAAGCATGCTCTATAAACTAGTATTTTTGGATTCGTAAAAACCGGTCGCTTTTTCTATTACCAACGTCGATTTAGTTTATCTTCATGTTTACTTATAGTTGTATCAGTGATAAAAGACAAATACTAAGCACGACCATGTAAAGAACTCATGACCTTTTTTGATCAACCACAAGACAGCTATTTATACACAGATTGCCCTCTGTATTTAACTACCTGCATACATCTTGGTTATAGTAAATATCGGGTTTCAAAACATTCAAATTCTTGTTTAAATAAAACATGTTTAAATTACTCCTAGCCCACACGTATTCAATTTGTGATCATACCACAATATATGAATACACTCTAATGCCTACAGTAGAAGTCATATTTGATTCATTTGCAGGTCCGGGCTCGAGGCATAACTTTGAAGGCACGCTGCATGTCCTTTAGACGTTAGATCAACTGACTAGCATTAAAAAATGGAGCATTTTGTTTACATTAGATACTTTGTAGACGCATTCCAGAATTCCTAAAATACCTTGGGTTCAGTTTCCGTGTTAGTATTATTCAGACAGGAGTATTTTGCATTCACAGAAAAATAAGATATTACTTAACACGTAATAGATAGTATAGATATAACTTTATAGTCCTCCAGGAATAAGAACGGTCTTGTTTTCTTTTATAGAAGAGGATCTTGTTGATATCGCTATTTAATTGATGATAATTATATCAATTATAATTATCTGGCCGGAATATGACGTTTAGCCTAAAATTAGGAGTGAATATTGTTTGAAATTAACCAACAGCTTCAGATTTGATCTATTACCATATTATAAAAGACCCCCTCTTTTATAAGAGCCCCTCTAATATAAGACCCCCACTAAGATAAGACCCCTGAGTGTCTAAAAGAAAAAAAAACAAAAATGGTTTTTTCATTACTACTAATAGTTGCCACTAGGATGTGACTTACACTATATAACAACAACGTTAAAATGTGGGTAACAATAATCTATTTTCTTAATTTCGTTTTCGAGAATCCTAGTGACGCGCCTTCCATTTTCGCTTGTTTCTGCTGCTACCACATATAAAGCGGGCACCACAAATCCGATTTTTGGCTTTCGCTTCCCTGTCACTTTGCAAACTACAGTGACACTCTTGTCATATTCCGAAAAGGAGTAAATTAGCCGTGAAGGTTAGATTGGCATATGGCCCGAGCGATCATCATTGTGGAAGTGCAAACTGGGTGATTATCAAATAATTCTGCCTCTTCGCGGTCGTCTCTCATGCAAACAATTGATTCATCCTTAATATTAAATTTGTTCAAATCATGCGCCTTGACCGTTGCTTTAGATGGTTTGAAAGATAATTTGATTCATTGCTTTAAGCCAGGACAACCTTGTGAAGGGGGAGCAGAGCGGCTTCGCTCGCTGCTAGGGATTTTTGAGGAATGCAAGCAAGGAAGTCCATTTGAGGATGTCGCTGACCAAGATGATGACGAATTTTCAGAAATCTGCCTAATGGAGGCAGACGAAAGCAACGTAATTTTCATGTAAACGTATACATTTTCCTATATAGATGGTTATCAACGAAGTTTTACTTTTCATTGCTTCAATTTTATGATATAAGACAAGAGCCCCTCTGTTACAAGAGCCCCTCTGTTACAAGAGCCCCTCTGTTACAAGAGCCCCTCTGTTACAAGAGCCCCTCTATTACAAGAGCCCCATTTGAAATTAGTAAAGTAAATAAAAGACCGGTCTTATTTTAGAGAAAATACTTAACTTTGAGTTGAAGCAAAACGTTTTCTTATTTTCGTGTAATCGGTGAATAAAGATGCACTTATCTTATTCTTGACACGTCTAGAGAGAGAGAGAAAATAATCCGAAGAAGACGAACGGGGAGAGGAGAAATAGAGGCACTCTAATCAGAATGTATTGGATTCCTAAAAGTTAAATTACAGTTACTGCCCTGCGCCTTCACTGTACCTAGTTACCCAAAGCCTGTCACAACTCAACTCAAAAAATGGAGATATTCCATTTAGCATACGCTACACATCAAAATCCATTGAGCCATTATTTACCCCGCTTCTATAACATTGGGGCAGTGCACCATATAATTAGCAGGTAAGTTAATTAGGTCTACCATGGTGGTATCTAATTATAGAATATTTTATCTCTAACAATTATCACGAGGAAAAACATGATGTGACAAGTTATGAAACCATATTGTATGACACGAATAGCGTCACTCGATGACTACTTGAGGCTAAAAATGTTTTTAGCTCGAATCTCAAACAATTTAAACTTCGTGAGTACAGTAAATCTCTTGTACAATATCATCATTCTCACAATTATTTGTTTCATTGTCCTTCTAATATCAAGGTTCTTCTATAGATTAGGGAAACGTATAGACACTAATACATTCCGACGGACACTTTTAGGATGACTACTGTTTGAGTTAACCAGTGTTTTATTAATCATACGTCAAACGTTCAGCAAGGATTTGAATCTAGGCCCTTTCATGTTGAGTCCAAAGTCTTATCAATTATGCAATAGCAACCCGAAATAAACCCTTGCTTTACACCAGACGATGGTTTTCTTATATAACTTATAGCTCAAATTTGATTCAAAAATCATAAAACGCCTGCGTTGCTTTTTTTTCGTTTTTCATGGTTTGTGTGATTAGAGTAAAATTCATGCGATTTATTTTAAGATAATGCACTTCAGTGCCGTAACCACTGGGGGGCTGGGGGGCTACAGCCCCCCAATAATTTTCAAGGTGATTGAAAGAATGTTCACAGAGTTTACGTACCGTCAGTTGCCTTAGAGCGTAAG
>JAAAKL020007593.1:0-16728 GCA_010016065.2 Carybdea cf. marsupialis auct. non (Linnaeus, 1758) | reverse complement strand
ATCTTGCCATGCTTGTGTTCAAAGCGGGCCTTCATTAGTGTGTCTGATGCGGCTTCGTGCAAGAGTCAGGCCTTTCTTGCGAGGCTATTTAGCACGAAGCCAACGCCATTCCTTCTCATGCTCCCTCCAGATCAGAGCAACGAGTGATTGTTGCCTATTTATATTTCTCTGCTTCCGATAAGACAGGTTTCTATGCGACAGGTAATCACCATGTTCTTCTTGGATAGCTCTTCAGAAAGGTTCTTTGATGCAGGTGCATTCAGAGTAAAAACATTCCAGGTGGCTAGTCGAAGGCCCCTTTTGTTCAAAAGATTTAATTTGTCAGTCTTTCTGATGCCATCAGCAGAATGCATGTTAACACTCGATGGTTGAAATCTTAAAAGGAAGTTCGAATCCGAGGCTAGTTTGTCACTATTTTTAGCGCTGATTTTCATGTGTAGGGTTGCTAGTCTAACCGATCCTAGGCCTGGAATCTGATTAGAGCTAGATAAGCTAGATACTGAGATTCCTGGGGTGTGCTCCATCCACTGTAAAAGGTTGAAGCCACCCTGATCGGAGTTTTTAGCTAGGGGAACCCCCATATCCAGAGGCACTTGGTCAGGAGACAAAGTCTACATCATGAACGAACTTCACTCACATCCAGAACTGATTGAATGCCATTTATTAGATTTGTTCAGATCATAGTATGACACTATCAACCCGTTTTACCCGTATTCCTACCCTTCACCCCCCCCCCTCTATTTTCACCTGTACATCAGTCAACTCACAATCTTTCAGAGATTATTTAGTGAGTGGGTCATAGTGATCAATTATTAATCAGTAAAAACAATCAGTTACTGACTGTCGGTAACTAAAAAATACTCAGTAATCAGTTACTACTTAAGAATTTTGAGCTTTTTACATTAAAGAAGTGAAGAGTACGTAAAAAGCAGTGATAACATGCTGATGCATTTTGTATGATCTGGACTTGGGCAAGGACCAAATAGGTTTTGATGTTCACTGTCACTGTCTCAAATGTTTTTCCCAGAAACCCTTAGACTTTTAGTTACAATTCTCCAGTGAGCTGGCGCAGCAGTGAGAGGAACTTTCAGGCTCAAATAGAAAAGATGATATGAAATTTTGTATGTAGCCTGCTTTTGCAAAATCTGCTATAAAATGGCAATTTTAAGACTTGGTAACTCCATAGCCGTTGTACTTGTTAAGTTATAATGTGAAGGGGAAGAATATCCTCACAGCAACTACTATTATAATAAATTTAAAAATATTGGAGATTATGGGGATTTTTTATCAAACTTTGTTTGATTTCATATGGAGTGCCTATTTTTTCAGTAGGTCAGACATGCCACTGCCAAAGTCCAAAGGAGATGCATTGGTCTATGTAAAATGTCTTGGTACAGATTGTTAATTCATTTTTCTGTATATGTTTGTATAAGTCACTACATCCATGCCTTAGTGGTTACTGTAAGTAGTGACACTGTCTAGAAATAGGTAACTCAATAGAACACAAGAAGTTAAGACACTAAGAAGCCTTACCTCCTATGTCAGAAAGAAGTCTTCACATGAAACATCCAAAAGCTGCAAGTTTTTGTCTCCAAGTAACCAGCATGTTTTAAGTTGGCATGAGTATAGGTATACATGTAATTTTTTTTATTATTATTATTTATTTTTTAATCCTTCACTCAATGCAAGGCAGGGTTTCCACTTCAAGATATTGAGTTATTTTGAAGAAAGTAGAAGAAAAAGTCAACAGAAAAATAGATGCAATTAAAGACAAAAAAGCAACTAAATATTTCCAAGAAGATGGTGATTGACATCAGATTTAAAACTGTCAAGATCATAAGTGAGAGGAAAGCAGTCTGAAGATAGAGAGTTCCAGATCTTGGCAGTCCTGGGGAAGAAACTGTTAGCATAGAAATTTCTGTTTGTTAATATCCTGCTAGATTTAAACTTGTTCATTGACATGAGGCGTTGGCAACGTTGTCAAAATACAGATTTATCACTGTCAAAGAAGCTCAGCTATATATAATTACTCTAATTCTGCACATGAAAATGACAACAACACTGAATGTTTGTTGTTCCGCTTTGCATGCTATGTCACTGTAATAACTTACATAGGCATTTTCAAGCATGGCAGGGATTAACTTTAAAGTTGTGGCTAAATTGTTTTTTCTGTCTGGCTTGTTTATCCTTGAACATTCAGGTAGGCAATAGGAATCAGTGAGTACATGTGTTCTCAGGAGAAGCATGATGGTCACAGGGCTTATGGGGTTCAATTTTGAGACCTTTAACCCCCCAAATTCCAATTGAACCATGACACTGTGTACAGTACAGTAGTCAAGTTGACCATTTGGAAGGTCAATCCCAAACCCCACCACCAGCAACAGCCTTTTCTGTTTCACTTTTAAGCTTCGACAGTGTCATTTCCATAATCCAGAACTATGACAGACAACAATGGCAATCAATAGATGTATATGCTTACAAGTGAAATATGGTTGACTTCTGTACTGGTGGAGATCAATCTGAGGGCCTCTTGCACATAAAAAAATGCTGGCTCAGTCATTGCACTGTAGAGTGAAGTAGTTGTATTTTCTTTACTGTATAATATGATCACTTAGGCATTTCTAGTTTGGGCATGGTACCGTGTAGATAATCTAAACGGTCTTGTTGTAGCTTTGCCCTAGCAAAAGGAGTTTATATAATCTCTACTTAAATGAAGGGACAGGAGGTGTTGACTATTTAATCTTTTTTACATCTTGTTTTTCTCTAGTGTAGGTTTCTCACCATTTGTATTTATGTTATGTCCTCAAGATGGCCTAGGCTAACGGGATAGTACCTGAACAGCCTTGTCATGTGGAGCTCCCCATGGAGCACCAGTCCCCCATATTTGAGGTTAGTCACAAAGATGGGATTCACAAGATGGTGTGTTTCCATGCCAGAATGGTTGGGCCAATGTCATCTTTATCTAATGAGATTTCTAAAACCAAATATATGTTTTACTGGGATAACACTACTTTCACAGAATTGAATAGCATTGTTCTTTGAAGTAGTCATGGGTCTCACCTGCGCCATGTGAAGGAAATTAGGGAGACTGAAACTCTAGAGACCAGTTAAATGCAGTGTACCTATGTTGGATGGCCCAGCCTTGTCATGCCTGTATCACTCTGAATATGCTTGAAGAGCACATTAGTGTGCAAGTGATGATAGTCTACTCAGGAACCTTCATTGTAATTCACTGAGTCAGTCACTTCACTGATCAAACATTTGAATTCTCATTTGTCATTATTGATGGGAGACTCCATCATTATAACCTATCATCAGTTGTATCTGGTACTTTGGTTAACCCTATCCTATAACAGTTGGGTGCTCATGGTTATACACTTCAGAAGTTAAGACCACCATCTTGTTGCACCTTCAGATAGGAACTATAAATTTTGGCTACAGATACAGGCAATTTGCTGAAATTAGTTAAAGTAAAATAAAGTTTATTTTCAAAAGAACATGAAGCAACAAATATAGTATCAGCCTAACATAACATTTGATATTGGCTGGAAGCTGTGCACACTTGACATTCAGTGTATCACTACTGTTGTAATGTTTTCCTGTTGGCTTGTATTTTTCATGAATTGTAAATTTATATATCTTGAGCTGATTTGTAGTTCTCAGATGCTGCACTTTAACAATAAAGTGACATATTGACCATGCATCAATCAGTCTTTGTTGTACCTAGACAGAAACTTATGAATTTAAAGGAAGTACCAAATAGTGAAATATAAGTTATGAGCAATTGCATGTAAACCTATGCCAATATACAAAAGCCAAGTAAGTAGAAATACACACAACATTATATTTACAACAATTAAAATTTAATTTTGTTCATTGTCTTGCTATTTTACCTTACTCAGAGTTATTGAGCGATGGCAGACCCTGATTTTGAACCATTACATAGTGGTGATGAAGAGGATGAGTTCATCCAGGACAAGAAGAAAAGAGATGGAGGAGGTATTGCAAAATATGATTGAAAAATTTTCAGCAGATTTTGGTTATGTTCAAAATTTCATGTACAGAGGATTAGCACTTTAAACAATGTACTGCAATGGCTTCTTATTGTATAAACACTTTGCAAATCCTTTTTGTATTCACTAAAGATGATTCTTGTATCCAATGCCTTGTGAAAATGTTTTCCTAGTGTGAATACCGAAGTCAACATATACATCAAGAAAGATAACAATTTTAGATAATTCATAACATGTCAGTAACAGGAAGTCACATGTGGAAGAAAATGCTAACAATCAGTGGTGTTGTGTATGTAGGGGTCCTTTAAGGGGAGCTAGGCCCCCCAAAGTTTCTTTCCAAAGTAGTTGTAACAGAGAATCATTACCTTACATGTGCATAGTCAGCTCATCAACAGCACATAAATCATCAACAATTTATCAGTCTTCATTGCAATTTAAGATGGTTTTATTTATTTTATAATTTATCTTATTTTATACCAAAGCAGCCTAGTTCACTCCAATAAACTGTAAGTTGTATGATAGCTCCAGTGACAATGTGTCAAATATATGGTAATAACTAGCAAGTGACAGGAAAGTGTCAGTGATTGAAGTAGGGTGTTTACGCATGGAAGTAACATGCTGCAAGTGGCATGTCATGTGGCATTCCTCTTGAAAAGGAACCTATATAGATGTATGGAGACATTAACATCAAATTGGTGTGATGAGCTACATTACTGATGTGCGATTTGCATGATACTTGAAGATTGTATCAGACCACTTTTTCAATTGCTCCTTGTGGCATCCTTGCTTCTAATCTATTTACTGGAATATAAAGTATTATCGGATAATAATTTTAAGAGAGCTGGGAGAAAAGTCTAGTAACCTTGACTAAGCAAAGAACAACCGAAGTTCTGTTGGTGTTCTGTTCTTTTCTGAATCTAACTTTGAAAACTTTGGGTGAAACATGCTTGAAAATATGTTCTGTATTACTTAAGTATCAACTTCATATTGTTGAGAATTGAGTATTGTTAAATATGCCTTGGCTATAGAGTTCAATAAGTGACAGCAGAACAATGCAATGATATCAGGGACTTCTGAGCATGCCTGATTGATGTTATAACTTCTTATTCTAGAAAGATGAATGGTTTTTTCATTATCCACAGATATTCTTTAGTTTTATCATCCCCTGTATATAAGGTTTCACAATGGCATTGTTATGAAGGGGCTCTTTTCCCGTAAGGTAAAACTGATAGACCCTATCTGGCTGCAGTTGAAGTTGCTTAGAGAAAACATATGTCTAGCAACATTTTCTTTCAGATAGGGATGATCCCACCTTACATTCGTCTTTTCTGCCACCACAATAACAATCAGAGCAATGACCTGATCAACTGAAGAAGCAATCTTCCTATTTACACCTTTCTGCATGTCAGATGTGACATATGGAATAAAACACCTCAAAGGAAACTATATTTTGACCATGTTTGGTCTATAACTGACTTTTTCTTCTTTTCTGAAGTTTACTCAGTTGCAGATAAAAACTGAATAGTTTTCAAACACATTGTTACTTTTTTGTAATATGATTCCTTATTTCCTGTCGGTTTATTAATTACCTTGTCAGAAACAGATATATATTTTTTTATTCGTTTAATGTCTTTTATTCCCAGTCATGGGGTTTGACTGTGCCCATATTTATGGGACTTGTTATTGGAGCATAGAGCACTTTCAGACGGGATGCCCTTCCTGAAATCACCAATGGCCCTTTGAAGAATTGGACCCTGACCCTCTAGAACATCTAGATCTGATGGCCAGGAACTTATCCACTAGACCAGGGCCTCTCAGATATGACATGTTAATTTATGGGATGGCATAGGTGATGTTCAACTTTGGTGTGTAAGCTGCCTTAGAGAATACTGGAGTTAAGTTTAGTTGGAAGAGAATCAGTTAAATAGTAAGTAGAAAGGTGATGATTGGAGCCTATGCCCTTCCATTGAGCAGAAGATTCCTACCTCAAGCCTAGCAAGTAAGTTTGTAGCTGGTATTAGCTGAGGAAGGATAAAGGTGATGAGAAATGAAGCTTGCTAGCTAAGCTGACCAAACCATTGCTAAGGGTATCCATGCTAAGGATTCTCCACCACAATGGATTATCCATGCTCCATAGCATTGTATGGTCTACCTTTGTCCTCTGATTATGCCAGAGTAACTGTACAAAGTTTGAATTGTTACCACCGGATAAAACTGCTAGTGATTTGATATGTGAAACAGTTATTGCCGGTATTTGAATTGTATTATGAGCCATATGTTGAGAATTTGAGATGCACGGAAAAGGCCTATGATTTAACAGATATTTGGAACATTTAACATTCTTTAGTGCAAGAAGTGATACAAGAAGTGTTGCTATACAAACTAATTCAACAGACAACAGTGTCATGATAAACTATATGCTTACCATGTGATCATTTGTTGTTTTTACCGATTGAGAGCCTAATGATATACAGAAACATCAATTTTGTTTTGTTTGTTCTATGATTTGCTAGGCAAGAGGCAGAAAAATAAAGGTGCACCATTATTTAAGAGGAGTGCAGAGAAAAAGGAAAAGGGTAGCTTTGAAACCAATCGTCCTATCCCAGCACCTAGCCCAGGGAAAGCTATCCAGAGACCTGTGCAAGGACTAGTAGGCCCTGGCGATACTCAGTTTGGAGTCAGCCCACCCACCAGTCCTCCAGATGAAGTTACAACATTTGAAGGAAGATCAAATTTGTCAAGTGGAAAAGCTAGCAGTAATAATTCAAAGCATCATTTTGGAACAAACTCCACAGTTTCACCCAGCCAGAGCCATTGGGCAGCACAGAAGGAGGGTGAGTTTAATAGACAACAAGGACAGCATGGCCCTATTCGTAGAGGGCAAAACCAAACATTGCCACAACCAGGTGTGCAACAAACTCCCCAATCATCAACACAGCAGTTACCGAAACCAGCAGGACAACTACAGCAAGTGCAGCCCATTGGACCACCCCCAATGGTGCAACCACCTCTACCTCCACCCCAAGCACAGCAAACACACCAGTTACAACAGCCACCAATACCTGTGGCCCAACAACAGCAACAGCCTAACTTTGGACCAAGAGAAGACAAACTTACATTATTAGCAAAGGCAAAACTTTACTCAGGTGTACCCCCACCAGGAACAGGAACCTATCTCAGCCAAGACAGGAGTGTTGCAGTGACCACACAGCAGTCATTTAATACTAAACAAGATAACAATGTTACAGTTACTACCCCACCACGTGTGGCATCACCAGTAGAAAGTGGTATGTAATTCTTAAGTTTCTGTTCACTTGCTTTTGATATAGACATCTTCTCATTGTACACATGACATGGTGAATCCATGTCATCTGCAAATGGCTTGGATTTTAGGCTATAGAAGTCCATAGTGTCTCCTAGAGGAGGATCAACATCCCAATTTCATTGTACTTGTAGATGAATAGAAGGGTGATAGGATTTTAGCCTTGACTCAGAGTAACATATGTGATATCTGACATGATTTTGGGGGAGAAATAGGAAAGTATCCCTACAGATAATTCACAGCAACGGAACTGCTCTGGCAGTGCTGTTTGTATTAACGCACAAATCATCTTTGAATTTATGCAGGAGAATGGCAAGCACGGGTAAATGGCATGTTTTGCCCTGTTTGCATTAGGACAGATCTACCTAGAAGTGATGTTGGTATGGTTCACATACAATCTTGTGTACATAAATGTCTTTAGATCTCCTAGATCTTGTCTACACCTTGGTCCAAAACAACACAATTTGATGATAAGGGAAAGCAAACTTCTTGTTCAACAAATGTGTAAAATAATCTTGCTCGATTTTGTAATTCAGACCCCCATACAGATATATTGATTGTTAACAAGTAGTGTTTATACATTCATCACTCCATTGCCACTTGTGTAGATAATTGCTGCTTTCTGTAATTGACCAGCAGTGCACCTTTGTAGCACAGGGGACCTTAAGGAACTTGTTGCTCTATTCACAGGTACAAAATTGTTATCCAATCCCATATGAATCCCCTTAAAAACATATTAGACATGTTAGATTCTGTATTGATTCAGTCCCTTGAAAAGAGTGTCTTAGCCAGAGCATTTAGTTTGTTAAAATTTCTAATATAAGTTTGCAGGTGCACAGTAATATTTGTTGATATGATTGAGCCAGAACATATTTACCCTGAACTCAATGGCACTATGTACATGCATAGTACCCCTGAAAGACTTCCAGTCGTGTTTGCAGGGCCTGAAATCTTACATCTACTTGACCATTACTGGTACCAGTCCTTTATCAATTACACTGTGTGTTTTCTTGCCATGTGACCACGTCATTGCAATATTTTCTTCTTCATTTTCATTTTCTTAATTTGCTATTACTAATAAATCTTCCGTCCCTGTCATCTTGTCCAGAGATGTAGACTGTGATGATGACAGTGACGATGACAATATTAGTTATAATGATGATAATGATGTTGATGATGATCATGATCATGATCATGATTATCATGATAGTTGTGGTGATGATGATTATGATGATGATGAGTGGGAGTAAGGGACTACGATGATGCAGGAGGAGATAGTGTTGAGGATGGTGGGGCTGGTTATAATGATATGTTTGAGATAATGATAGTAATCTTCATCTTTCATACTTGACTGAAGCATAACATTCCTGGCGTACTTTTTTTTCAGGGCAAACATTTTCACCCACGCCAGGATTTAGCCCCCCGCCAAACCAACAAGGTACCACTGAAAACCAAGGTTAGTAGATCTGAATCCCTCGTCTGCTTAGTTGGGGCCCTCACTTTCTCACTGCTACCTGCTTTGCTGATGGATGAACTGACTGGTTTGAGAACACTTTCTGTAGAATGTTATAAAGGAGTATACACGTAAATGTTAAAACGTAAACTAGAGTGTTATTTTAATACGACTCATACATAAATATGAATATATTATATGTAATAAATACCTATAAAACTATGTTGTATATCTATATATGCATATAGATGTATTTAGTGGAAAGAGCTTCGTAATGGCACTGTCAATGGAATGACTTGAAGGACAATCAACGTAAGGTGAAATGAGGCTGCCATCGTCTTGAATGAGAGATACGTAAGTGCCACCTGTCTTTTGGATAGACGGCGTTGGAAGAAAGCTCTGAGGGCGTATTCATAGACTAAACAGATCCTCGGGATCCAGTGCTCTGGGAAAGGTTTGGAATAGAAAGGCTTAATTCCGGAGTGCCTCACTTTCTCAATATTAGAGTACATGTATCATAATGGCCTTTATAGGGTTACATCCTTAGCTGTAACGAGGCCCCTTCATGGTTGACATGTATGTCACCTTTAATGTATCTTCTATTTTACAAATAGGAGAATCTTGCGGCAGGTTTGTATGCTGGTACCGCATCACAGCACGTTAAAAACTTGTGTTTTTATTCTGTTGCCTTCTTTATGATTTGACTAGACCTGTAAAGGAATTGATGAAATTGAGAAAGTATAACGCAAAACGTCATTTGAAGCCAAAGAGTATATACTTATATGAAGAATCCAAAAAGAAATCAAGAAACCACACACTTATATGCATAAATTTGTTATACAAATTCATGTTATGATTGCAGTAAGATTTCGATGTTCATTTTTCATTATGATATGGTTATATTTGTAAGATTTGTTAAGACAACTCTTCCCTAGGAAGGCAGGAGCGTTGTCTTAATCGTATATCATTGTGGAACGGGCTTGCCTCTCACAGTTCATGTGACATCTTGGTTTAAAAGTATACCCAATGCAATCAATTATTTTTACTTTCGTTAATCATCAGGACATTGGTCGGCCGGTGAAAGCAAATCCCCTCAAGGACTACCGAAAGAAAATTGGGCAGATTTCTCAAAGACATTTGCAGGTTCAGTCGATGACCTGGAAGATAGTGATGATCAGTTCAGGTAGCTTTGTTGATATACATCCCATCTTTACTTTGAACGCACCTTGTGAGACTGTAGTACGTAGAGTCCCAAATTCGAATCTTTATTGTTTGAAATACACAGAGTACACTTCGAAGAAAAGACGACCACTTAAGATACTATACAAGGAATTTCTATAAGGACCTAGTTGTTCCTACCTTTGTAGTAGATAATTGTTGAGAGCGGGCAGGGCATAACAGTTGGGACAGACGAGGTAACACAGCAATTTTAAGGTGAGGTATATATTTAATGTAGGGGGATTTGATTCGGCAAACCCACTGGTTTACAAACCCGTACCAGACAAAATAGCCCACAATAGCGTAACTGGCTATCCTGTGAACGGCATACACACAAAGCTGGAAGGGTAGTGTCGCAAACCTCTTTAAGCTTCAGTTTTTCGTTTACTTTGACCTTGATATTATTGCCCTAGACGACAGTCAAATGAGCATGTAGTAGATCCGACTACAATAGTGTCAAAGGGATTAAATAATTCTTGAAAAGGTAAGAGGTCTTCCACCAGCTTGGTTATTGCTGTCAACCTTGTTGCCATGGGTTTGTTGTCTCTTTCTTCATTAAGACGATTAATATTTTTATAACATGGACTTAAATATGAAATCATAGAATTGTTGACATTAACATGATTGGGAAAACAAAGGCTTAAGGCATAAGACATTATACGTGAGAAGGTTAGGTTCTTGTGTTTTTATTTCCCTAATTGAAGACAAAGCTTATTGCCGCTCTACTTGTTGGCGAATGATTTTGTTTAACCCATCCTCATATGTTACACTTCTGCACCTTTATGTATAGCATAATATAAGGAGGGGTTGTTGTCTAAAAGGGAATTCGTGGTGGAAGTAGGATACTGGAGCCTGATGCTATCCTGTGCGCCATACTCGGTGTGCCATGCCCTGTGCTCCATTTCTTGTGCGCCATATCCTGATTAATGTTACGACATTTTGCTCATAGATATTTTAAGATCAGATCAATTTTTGTTCAAAGGTACTGTAGCCTGGAATGAGTCTAACAAAATGAAGACCTATAGTCACATGACATAAGCGAAAAATCATTACCAGGGCCTTCATTGACCATGATTGCCAGATGTTATATTTATTTTAAAATGGAGTAAGGTATATAGTGATGTGGTTACTTCAATTGCGGAAATTATTTTGCACGATTCGAAAGGCGCGTGTTTTGAAGCTTGTTCGGTAATAGAACCTTTTCATATTTTTATTTAAAGGAAGTATCCAAGGGTGGTTTAGGGGGTGGCCAACCGGGCCATGGCCCAGGGTGTTACACCTGCAAGAAGCCCCACGCTTCAGAAAATAGTATGTGGCTAACTGCCCATATTAATCCTGTGGAAGTAAACGATAACTCGGAAACTATACACACGGGCTGGAACACGGTGTCAACAGCGTGATCATGCCTGAACCACTTTACAAAGCCATGATGTCACAGGGCCCCGCAAGCCTTCTCGGCCCAGGCCCCGCATCCTCCAAAACTGCCACTGGTAGCAGCATATGTAGATTCGTACCTAACTACCATGTAACTTTGTGTCATCGGGTTTATTAATAATTCTTACTTAATAGCAGCCTTGTTTTTAGACTGCTCTATTATTATCATAACTAGTTCCTTCTTTCTTTGCTACTCATAATTTTCTTGATAATACTTAGATTCTTGTTGATTTTGATGTGCTTCAGTAGGATTGCCCTGCTCATGTTATCCAAGTTTATGGTGTTTGTTAACTTGCTTTAAGAGCGCTGCCCTCAAAATCTGCTGACAAAGTTATTCCCAATATCGGCAATAAGATGTGATAAGACTCACAGTATTCTTAATTTGTAGATCTTAGTCTTGCTGCTAGCTCCTCTTTAAAGGCCAGTTTATTCATTTGGTTAACTATGGTTATGCTGATCACAGTCAGATTCGTTGTTGTTTTTGCTATCGGTCGGATGTTAAAGAGCAACTTATGTTAGCAATCAGCTGACTATGGCCTCTCCATGGTTGGCGTCATTTCCTTGTATTCCAGAGGGATAAGCTTGATTTCCGTCACATCGTGTGACGTCAGGTATGCAATACCCACTGATTCAGACGTAAGAGACCCATGGCGATTTAGATTATTTGCTATACTAGGAGAACCCAAAAGCTCGCCGGGTAATTGAAGCAAGTTCCGTGAACCTTTTCCAGCCATTGAAAGAGCAACATAGCATCAGGTTCAAACGAAACTGTTGCTATGGTCGTAAGGAGTTGCACATGTTTCAACTATAATCACACACTGTAATCTTGGTAAGAAAAAGTGGATTCCTTTTGTATTTCTGTGATCGCTTCTTTGTCCCTTTTTGACTTCCTGTTTGTGTTCAAACAAGGCAGGTACAACATCATCCCATAACGTTTTCTTTGGAGACTCGTAATCAAGCAGTTTTGTTCGTGAGCCTTCTTGAAAAAGTTGCGGGAGAAAATGGCTTTACACAGTGCTTTATCTGTGGAGAAATCGAAAGAATCAATTCTCCCTCCACGAACAATGTTCCTATACCAAGCACTGATTTTTTCGTCTCGGCTTCGCACATCGACTTGTAGTGTTTCAGTCGACAACTACATTTTGTAATGTTTTGGCGCCTTCACGGTGACAAGTACTACGTGGGTGACGTCATATCCTGTGAGTGAGAACGAGTCTTAAGGAGAAAATGGCTATGTGCATGGCAAAGGCTATGCCGCCTGTTGCTAACATAAGTTGCTTTTTAAGATGTTACCAACGTGACAGCAATGATAATAACGAACTTGACTCTCTCAAGTGTATATTTACCACTGTAGACATGTTTGTCAATACCCCGGACTTCCCCTTTAATGATAGATTGTTAATGTTATTTTAAAAAGTACGAGAATTTAGCTGTAAACGTAGTCAGATACTTGTATGCTCCTATATACTATTGTCTGAAAGGTTTGCTGTATATTTAGGTTATGACAATTGCTTCTAGATTACCAAGTGTGTCTAATGTTTTTTTTCACCTTTAGAAGGCGTCGATCTTCATCCAATTCCAGTGACATTAGCAGCTCAAGTGCAGAAGAAAGTGATGGAGAGGACAGTGTATGGAAAATTACTGATGAACAAAGGGATTATTACACCAAACAGTTCCGTAAGCTGCAACCGAATGATGGTGGGGTGATAAAAGGTAGGGTTTAGAAGACAAAATGGCATTGTTATAAAATTCGAAGTAAGCCAATTGTACCCTTCTAGTTGTATTGTGCAGGTATGATTACTAGATGCTTTGAAATTGAACATACTCGCACAACCAGAATGAGTCAATACATATCACGTTACCCTATTTGTTCTTTGCTAAATGTATTCGACATTATGGATAAAGTACTGATGAATTACACTGCCAGCTTTCTTTCATGTTCACGATGGCTCGAAAACTCGTACAATTGATTTCTACACACCTTTAAATTCAAGCCAATCTACTAATTTAACCTTGCACTAGATTTCATAACTGTAGATGTGAATAGAGCTCAACCTTAATAGTATGGTGGACCATGATCTTTGTCGTTTCCAAACGTATGATATTTAGTAACCAAGTCTTGGTTTTGTGTAAGCTCTACTTAAGGACAGAAATATATTGCCGAGATATGAAGTGGAAATACGATGACATATGTTTACGATATATGCGACTAGAAAGAATACCAACTGTAAATGTTGCTGTACATCATCCCCAGATCCCAAGATTTACTATCAAATTTAAAATGTCATGATGACCCGATGATAGGGAACCTATCTTTATGTTTTCACTTCCGATGAACTACTCCAATAGCTACAAATGTGCACATGCACGTAGCCTAGATAACGTTTCATTTCAGGCACAACGTCTTTGAGAGCCCTTGGCACCAATCCTTCAGCGAAGATCCTTCGTGCTTGGGTTAAGAGAGAGACAAAAAAATTGAAAACTGGGAGATCCAAGTGTGTGCCGATAGGTCGCAAAGATACCAGGCAATGAACTCGGATATTGTTCCTTCAATTTTAGGTGCTCTGGCGAGAGACTTCTTCCTGAAATCTGGACTTTCCACAGGAGTACTATCCAGAATCTGGTGAGTATTATGGAATGGAATAAAGCAGTTATACGTATGCCATACTTGCCAAGCAGTACATAATGGTAGTCCTGCGCTGAGCTCTGAGCTTCCTTCTTTACAGAACGTAGTAGGGAAGGGTTATGCGTTTGAAAGGGATCTCCTGGCGTTTTTATGAATGTTAGAGAGACAAGGAAAGTTAGCAACAGCTGCTTATTATCCTAGCTCAGGTGAGACAAAGAGGGATACCAGCAATTCTCTATGGCAAAGTTACAAAGAGAACAACAAGGTGATTGTTTAAGGAGAAAGTGATTACAGTTCTGATTTATGGGATGAAATTGATCCTACAGAGGTTGAATTTTAAGCACCTCGCGCATCTAGCGAGGCTAAAGAGCTGATGGTGATTGAGAAGACCACATTAAGGACAGAGTTTCACGTCAAGACTTAAGAACATCTTGGGAAGGGAAGGGTTACTGATAAACACAGGGGAACACGTCATGTGTTGCGAAAACACTCTATTGTGCATGTAAAATGGTTATACTTGACACACCTATTTGGCCCCCCACCTCTAAAACTATTTCGCCGGCCCTGATCTTGTATGTTATCTCGTCGTCCAAAGTAGTCATACTCAAAGTGGGCGACCAAAGGTTTTAGGAAGTGCTGAAAGGGTTCAGGAGCTTTGTGATCGTTCAGCGCTATAGGAAGGAATCGATTCATTTATTGTTCCTTCATTACCATGGTACCTGATAAAAACGTGAAAGGAGGCAAAGCAGTGTTCGATGTGGTATTCAGTGAATAGGCCGTTTGGGTCATTTAAAGAACAGTTGGTTGCCTAGCTGTTGAAGACGACTGGAGCCTAAGTTACCTTATCTCAACGGATTATCTCGATTATCTGTGGATCGGGTTGTCATGTTACAAACTTAGTTAATGGATGCATAGTATCCTCTATCTTTGCCATCAAGAGCAAACAGTGATAAGAGTTGTACTGCTTTGTCTCGGAGCGCATCTAATGACTTGGTTGTTGGCATGTACTCTCAGGTGCCTAATAAACAGACGACGTCCAAGTACATGGGGTTGGAAATTTGAACATATAGGGGGATCCTAAGCGGAAGAAGGGGTTCAGAATTGTTTAAGTATTAAAAACAACTAAAACTAACAAGCATGCAAAGCAGACTGAACATTACAAGCCAAAGAAGCTCTTAAAAAATGTTTGCAGAATGCACATCCTTCATTTCTATAGCTGCTGTAACACACCATTTCATGTCTCACATACTCGATTTAAGGTGAAGATAAAGTTACTTTTGTACACTGATATCTTTCTGCTTTACAAAATTTATTGTATTCAACGAAAGGGAGTAAGTAACATCATACTTAACTTACGTCGTGAAGGGGTGCCCTAATAACTGCCCCCGCATTCATACCTGAGTACTAAGCTTTTTACCATCAGCAGTAGGCTTTACGTTACCAACTTCTCTTCAGCCCCTTCCCCACCACAAAGGTAATGTAATTTCAGTCCTTTCCGTAGATTCTATTTTACGTAATGCTCTGATGTGCTTGTTTTTTGTGCTGTTCTTACTCGTTTTGAAATTACGATCAGCTATACGGTGGTGGCCGTCTTCATATGGATTTGTTGTGGTGGTTTCTAAGGTACAAAGGGTTTCAATTGTGTATGCGAAGTTCATCTCTTTGTCCTGGTTTTGGCTCGCCGTCTTGAGGCTTTTACATTTAACATCATCATGTTATCGTCATGTTATCATCCTTCTGTTTTGTAGGCTTCCTTTTATCAATTTTTTATCTCCTTCGTCTATCGAAGTGACCTAGAGTTTGCAATCGGAGTGATGACATTTGCAACAACAACAGCAATAATGATGACAAGAAACACCTTGCAGTTCCGATATTGGACCTAATCCCTAAATGCGTGAATCTGTTTTCCGTTAATGGAACGTACAGAAAACATCTGCAAATTTGAAAATAGAGAAATCGCTGTGCAACCACGGCTTAGAATAATACATTTTGATAATTCCATTCTTTAGAAGCTCATCAATTATAAACACCACAAATTTAGGACTTTTTGTAAGTAAAAAGATTATAATCATAACTTTCTTCATTTGTTCAGTAAATAATTTGGGGACTTTGCTTTGTCTTCAATCCACAACAATTCCACAAGATTTAACCGTGCAGCGACGTACCTATACGATCAAAAAAAGCATCTGATGCAACAGGGAACTATCTTTTTACGTAGACGTATTCTATATGTGTAATGTTGACAGTTGTTTGACCTTCATTCGACCTCTGTGCAAGCACTACGTATCGAATTTTGGTACTTTTACATCGAATCATAATCGACCGAAATAGGAAATGTATAACGTACAGAAATTCTGCTCCTTCGATAATGATGTAATTTGATGGCTAACGCATAAGGACCGTTGAGGTTTATTTAAGCTCACTTATTAGTTCTGTAATTGACAACACTTAAATTAAGCGTCATAAGTAAGTTGTTGCAGCTTTGTTCCTTTATAGTTATCATGGCTCTAGACTGACAGTGAAACAGACACGTGCTCATTACTCTCTGATACATCTGTATCCAATTGCTCTGGAATTGATCTATTTGACAACATCATGTGGATCCGGTTGCTTAGAAATAACTTGCCGTCTGCTGAGCACATTCTGAAAATAGAGGTTTGGT
>JAAAKL020007592.1:0-16729 GCA_010016065.2 Carybdea cf. marsupialis auct. non (Linnaeus, 1758) | reverse complement strand
TTAGATTGCTCTTTTAAATCTTATGTAATAGCGCTCCAGAATGCATTGAGTAGATGGAGCGCTTAATAAATTCTGTTATTATTATTATTGCCTTCAAGGAAAAGCTCTTGACTTTATGTGTCCATGTTTACGTTGCCATTATTGGTATGTTTGGCTACTATGTAACAGAAAGCGCCAGTAAATCGATATTTTTCATCATAAAAATATTTGGCTGGAATATATGTCTCTGAACTCTCCCTATAACATCATAGACTCCTTTCATTGATCTTCTTTGATATTTTGTAAGACTTCGTCTCCATTTAATGTGTCTAATAGAAACGAGTTCTTCCTAAACACATAGGTCAATCTTTTCCTATGCGACGCTAATTCAAATGGAAACACGCACCCTCTTTTTCTTTCTCCATCCTTACAATGCGTGAAAAGGCAGCAAAGCTGGATTTGCACTGAGGATAAACGCTGCGCCGTGCAATGTGGTGTCAAATGCGTCATTTAATGCTAACAATGTATGGACAGTGTCACCAAAACGCGTCTGGTATGAGCTTTACTGTTATGTTGAGGACATTTGTGGTTAATACTTATGAGTTGAAAATCGTACTGTTTTTTCCAAATTGCATCAGTAACGAAAACACTAAAATATGGTATCATGGTCTGATGTATCTAACATCTGCCTTCAGTCGCAGAATGACATCAATAAGGTAAATAATCATTTCCAAGGTATTAATCTATCTGACTTAACATAATGTATCAAAATTTAGTAAATGATTAAGAAAGTAAGGCAGCTTGGATGCATAAATATACCAAATGAGTCGAATTAAAATTTCTGTAATAAATCAATTTGGAGGACATTTTTAGGGAGAATCCGATGTTAAGGATACATCTACTTCTTAGATCAATGTTGTTGCTATTGCTCTTGATAAAAACTGCCTCGTTCTACTGTAACTAAATACGATATCATTGCAAATAGAAACATGATAATGAGAACACGCTTATCATTAGTGACATGACCTTGCTGCATGAAGACCAATACTCTGTAGGTGCTCTGTCAGCCTTTGAACAGATGGTCATGATTTTTACGGCAAACGATTTCAGTCATGCATAAGGTTAAGAGGTGTAACTATTTACAGAGCATATTTGACGGAGTGGCACTCGGCTGCATTTAGATCTGAGAGAGACCATAATAGACTAAAAGTATTTTAGTGATCGTCTTCATTTATATATTATGCGTAGTTGAGATGATTGTCTTTGTGTGTAATGATCGCCCCGTTCGTTATTATAGGATGTGTTTCAATCTTGAAATTTCACAGGAGAGAATTCCGACAATGTTTCAATGTGGTTTGACATAATGTAGTACGAAAGTATCCTTAAAAGCTGAAAGGTTTTCATTGGGGGTCAGGTAGCTAAGATGCTTAAAAAGCTAAAGAGCCTCTTTTGAGTTCTTAGGTCAACGTTACCTCGTTTCCATTAAAGCAAATGGCCTAACAAGGCTTGTTAAACCACAGTTATGTACATTGAATTTGATACCAGTTTCCTCTTAAAGCGAAATCTGAGCTTAGAGACTTAAAAGCAGTGCAACCATTAAGCAAGATCTGTTATCAGTTTGACTAGCGCTGTTCACAAAAAGTAAATCATTTTTCATAGAAAGTCACCAGCGCTGGAAGTGTTCTTCAGGTGATAACTGATTGAACAGAGTACGATACATACATGTTTCTATAAATATTTTCTGATAAGGCGAAGTACTAAAAAATAAATATGCCAAACCAAAACAACCTAAACAAAACTGAATAGTCAGATTCTTTAACACTCCTAGGTAGGATAATTGGCTTTGGTAATGTTTTATTCAGAGTTAATAAACACGAAGGCTGTATTGTAGTAATGTGTCTCTTCAAAAAATATTTGCATGTCAGAACTTCTACGTTACTCGGTAGTTGCTGTCCACCAATAAGGGAAAATTCTCGAGTGACAATAATTTATGAATATCCATGTGCACATTGAGCGAATTTTATCCTTTTGGAAATGGGAATCTGCATACATTTAAAGCTTACATGATGTCGCAAGACGCTCACCGTGCCACCACCACCTTAGACTGAAAGTACCCTGGGCTTTGAAACTGTTGCCTGAAAGCAAACTTTTTCAAAGCTCATCCATATAAGAAACTAATGTGAGACTATTAACCCGTTGTACTGCTGACTTCAGCACTTTGAATGAGGACATAACCTAAACACTGCGCTAAAAGTTGTTAAGATTGCTCAAAATAAGATGAACCGATTAACCAGAATTTGAGACTCTTTGAAGTTACCTAATAGCTATCTTTGATCTTGTACAAGGCAAACATTTAGGAAAAAAGGACTCCCCAAGCCCATAAAAACTAACAACAGGCAAGTAACAATTGAAAAATATTGGTCGCTACACTGACAGAAGGATGTTTTGAATGCATTTACCATGTTGATAGTACTATATCATACAGAGATACTGAAAGTTAAGGCAAGGAAGCTAAAATAGAAGTTGTGCGGAGAGAGAAGAAAGATGGAAGAAGAAACAAGTAGAATTGAACGATCAAATATAAAGAATAAATACAAGAAAAAGGGCAAGGCTTACCAATTGTAGAACAAAGAAAAGCAAAAGGAGGGCGTACCTACTGACTTGCATCCAATTTTTGGCTAACAGGTCGCCAGAGTGGGTTACAGCCATGATATAGATAAGTACTTAATACAAAGTGTGTTTAACTATTGAGGAAGGAGGCGGAACAGACAAGAGTGACAAACAGAACTTTACAGAAAGTCAATTTGAAGGAAGGTAACAAACATTGACACTGTTCTTGCATCACTTAAAAAGACGTGGAGACACTGGTAAAATAGGTTTGAGAGATAAACTCCGTCATTTTCCCTCAAACGGTCACTACAAATGAAACTCATTAGCTTTTAATATCTCAAGTCTTATGTCCTAAGTAGATAGTACAGTAAAAACGATCGTTTTGCATACATTTTGTGAAAGGATGTTGATACTTATCTCATGTCGATGCTCAATTGTTTCCTAGACTGAACGAAATTATACATCCTTTATGCTATTTCATTTTCCATAACTTCAGAGAAATGTATATAAAGTCATTTAGTATGAAAGTAAGAAAGGTAAAAGAAGTGTCATACTCTATTATAGAGCGTAGGAGATGTGATGTAGTAAAGAATCACATGTCCTGAGCCGCGATAGGGTGAGGAAGGGTGGCAAGTTTCATTCCTTTACGCCTTTATCCTCCCAAGCTAATGCCAGGTACCCATTTTACAGCTTGGTTCGCTGTAGGAACTTTCAGATTGATGACCGAGGGTGGACTCGAACCTTAAATCCTATGCTTGTTAGATTATTACAAGACCAGCTTTCTACCAACTGAATTAACTCTCCTCCTTATGTATTGAAGTAAGCTGAGAAATTATAGCTGATCTAGAAATATCATCAATTTAAAGTAAAATGATAAAGTAGAGAATAGGCAATCTCAGAGAGTAGTGTTTACAAGACATGCACCGTAGAAGCAAAACTGTAGTCAAGTTTGTTATGGAAGGAGCGTCACTCTTCGATGTCAATGAAAAGCTAAATCTATGTACAGCTTGAGACTCTTTTGTGTATGACGTTGTCATAGACAATGTTACAGGCGTTGTTATTGCTGTTGTCATGGAGGAAGGAGAAATGAATAAAGTAAGCTCATCATACTAGTTTTTTATGGTTTAGTTAAAGGATAAAAAAATATGAAGTAGACAGCGACTTGCAATGTTGTCCTAAGGAAATTTGGACTAAAAGACAGCAGGAATATGACAGGGTCACTGTGCATAAACATGAAGGATGATTAACAACTTGTTGGGACTGGCACGTAAGAGATGCAAGAGGTCAGTAAGTTCACGAAATCTGGTTTCACAGTTGAAGGAGGTGTTGAAAGTGAGTGGAAGATACAGTAGGGGATCTAGGTGACAAGAGTGAAAACTAAAGGGCAAGATTTAAATTAGATACGACAGCAAAAGTATACATTTTGAAGACACTGCCAGTGATCTGTAGACTGAGACATGGGCGCAGATCGCTGCAAAAATGGGAGGGGGAGAGGGGAGAAAGGATTAAACCTGGACAATTTGACATTGCTGAGCTCAAAAGTGGGGGATAAAGTAGCTGTTGTTCCCCATCCTGAAAAGTGCGGGGACGCCTCCCCCGTCCCCCTCAGAATCTACGCCCATGAACTGAGACAAAAATATGTTGAGGAAATGTGAAAGCGCTGTTGGGTCTGAGAAAGGAACAGGATCAGTAGAGAGAGGGAAATTTAGGGAGACTAAATGAAATGGTTTTGAATACATTAACAAGCTACCAGTAAAGGTTAAAACATAACGGACTGCGCAGCCTTTTGTCAAATTGTAAAAAATAAGCTAAGTTATAGTAAAGAAGATGGACTTTTATTTGTTTGTACCATTTCATACTTTTGCATACTCATAATTTAAGTATGGATTAATGTAATGACACAGTGGATTAAGTCATTTTATCATTTCAAGATATTATCACAGCATGTTTTAGAAATTATTAGAAGTAACTTTATTTTTTACTGTCTTTAATAACATCAAGTAGAGGAAAAAGCAAAAGAAAAGGTAGAAGAGAAAGAAGAAGAGAATGTAGAAGAGAGAGCTAAAGAGAAAGCAAAAGAGAAAGCTTGACAGAAAGAATAGGAGAAAGAAGGGGAGGAAGAGGGAGAGAAAGAAGAAGAGAAAGAAGAAGAGAAAGAAGACGAGAAGGCAGGAGAGAGAAGGAGAGAAAGTAGAAGAGAAAGCAAAAGAAAAAGCTGAGCAGAAAGCAAAAGAGAAAGCTTAACAGGAAGCTAAACAGAAAGAATAGGAAAGCGAAAAAGAGAAAAGAAGAGAGGAAAAAAGGAGAGAATGGAGGAAAGAGAGGAGAATGACTTTAAAAGCGTTGTAACCCCTGTACATTATGAAAAAAACATATATAAGGAATAAATATAGTTTTTATCTGGGAATATCAGAGATGTTGCGTTCAAAATATGAAGATCCTATGATGTCGACTTTATAACTCTTGAGTTGTCGCTGCAAAGCTTTAAAGTCGAAACTTAAGTTAATAAATAGGAGTATACATGTGAAAAAGCATTGCAAAAGAAGATGGAGATAGCTAGACTAACTCTTTAAACTTTATTTCTGTCAGTATTCAAGGATTCTGTAAACTTTTAGACGTCTATGCATGGATATCATTTCACTTATGAGATGTTTGTATATTTTTATACAAATTCTGAAGCACTTACCAGAGCTACGAAGAAGGCTTATCTTTCACCTTTGGCAAGAACTGGAGGCTGAAAGCTAAAGAGTACAGAGAGGGGACACCAAAATAATTCTGCTACTGAACTGAAGGTAAACTAAGAGAACGTTGAAAGCCATTTTCATTTTAGTTTCATGCATATAATCCTTTGCCCATTCTAACTTGCAGACGTCTTGATTGTTTCGTCTCAAGATCTGATATCCCACACATTCGGATGATATAAAACAGGCCCAAATAGCATCATTATTTCTGCACTACGGGAATAAAGGATCTCAGCAATAATCTATAGTTATAACACTATAAACTTTAAGTGCTATATTTTAAAGCAGTATCCTCAGGGAATAGCATACATAGTCTTTAATTCGCCGTCAGGCTACCTTTCAATTCTTATGATTGCCTTCACAAAACGTGCCTTCCTGAGGAAGTACAGTTTCAAAATAACTTCTATACTGGTTATGAACTCCTACATCTACTTAACTTTCTACCGAACTGCCTAGAGCATTTCATGACAATAATTCGTGACGTTCGTGAATCTTTTTAAAGTTAACAACACAATACTCATAAGGGTGGGTGTTAAGTGCTTATTACATCTGTTTCATATAGGGGAAGCAGAACAGACTGCCGAATCGGGTGCAAAAGGCCCAAACGCTCTAATCCGCTTTAACATACAAAAACTCTGACCCATTTAACCATTTCTACATTAGCAGCGCCCGCTTTGAATAGCAACTGTACGTTTCGCACAGATATCACAACAGTTTTATCCCTTGTATTGATGACTTACTCTGGGTTTGTTAATAGTAACATATTGAGGTTGAAGAAGGGTGTGGTGCAAGCGCAATTTTATGGGGAATCACTTCAGTTCAGTTATAGCGACATAGTTTACATTCCTTGATTAACAAAATTTATAAACTTTTAACTAGGTTACTCGTTTTATTTATGACATCTTTGTTTGAACCGTGGTCTCTCACTCTAATTCTTAGTGATTTTCAATTGAGAAGATATGGGTGACTAGGCTACCTAGAGTCTTATTACAGATGTCCCTTCCTTTTCTCACACCGTATTTAATTCCGGTCGTCATTAAAGTCAAGAGCACGAAAGATAATAATTATGTAGCGATTATCGCAGAACCTTTACTATGAACAAAGGATACTTGAAGGGTAGTGACCGTTTACAGGCATCAGTTCCCACGCTAAAGGGTAACATTCAAGAGGGGTAGCCTCTGGATGATGAGGCAGCTTGTTCAGGCGGAGCGGCTCACTTAAGTAATGCATGTATTAGATTTATATGATGCTTATAGCGTGGATAATTGATTTAGCTCCCATCCGCGATCAATCCTTCATAGAGAGAATATGATTTGCATACATGTAATAAAAATGACCCTCTCTGGAAAAATTCTCCTCCCCTTAGGTGGTAATCTCTGCCTAGGTCCCCCATATAAAATATCATACTTGAAGACAAGGTTCCGAGGGTCAAAATTATGGATATAAGGTATGATATGCAGATTTTACTCCAAGGGTTCGATTAGTCATATGATCAATGAGAATGAGAGGTACATTGTTTTTTATGATTGGTAATCTAACACTTGTTGCTCTTGGGGTTTTTAGCATTAACACATAAATGATCCATAAAGTAAACGTCACAGGGGGAGTTAAATTAGTCAGAGGAGTAGCATGACTATCAGAGAAGGAACTGGAATTTTCCTCATCCCATTATAGCCTGATTTGCAGAAGATTTGTTAAGAAAGACGAAAGCTCCCATTTTCGCCTCTTCCCTCTCTTTTTACACCATCAATCTTTAGCCTACCGGTTTAGGGCTTGAATTCGAGGGTGGGAGGTGGTGATGATATAGACGTTACTTACAGCAGTTTGACAAAGAGTTCCTTTCAACGTGATGTTCATTAAAGAGTAGACGGGTATAAAGGGCACAAATCAAACTTTGAGATATGATACGTTATTTGATTATTGAAATCGAATCGAATACCTAGAAAAGTACAAGGGGAATCGTGATACTTATATTATTGAGGTGATAGTAGTAATAGTCAAAGTGGTCCCGGGATTTGGGTACCGGTGTAAAAAATAAAAGTTGAGGAAGGGGTAGGGTAACAGAGGGTGACCACTTAAAAACAAGTACAATTACGATCCCTTGAAAGGTAAGTTACTAGGCTCAAGAAATTGAACCAACAACTTGTCAGGAATTGTTTGGATTTTCCCATTCTGGTTTTCTTCATCATCAATACAACATCTTGTAATTTAATTTGTCAACGTCACTTCATAAGAGTATAAACAAACAGACATACGGGAGGAAGGGGTGGCTGTCACAGTGTCATCGTTCTACTTTCAGTATCACAACAGACTAGTGAGGTCAATTTTGATAAAAAGTATAACGTTTGGATGTTAGAATCTACAATTGTCAGAAGTTAAGAAATTACATCATTACAGGCACATACTTGTACCTTTCCAATGCTCAGCCATGGTACTCCATTCTCGTTATTGAAGTAAGCACATATCTTCTCACAAGGACATAGCGACATCACAGTTAATTCTTTTCCTGAAGTACTCCCACGCATTTCTCTTGTTTGTGCTACCTCTTTATACATTCAAGGTTCTAGTTTACGTATATACGAGTGCATGGATATCTGAATAACATACAAACCTAGTTCCGTTGTAATTAGAGTTAACGACGTACAAACTATTGTTAAAGTACTCTCGTCATGCATGTCGCGTAAGAGATTACATCATGCTTTGCGAAGTTCCATAGCTTGGTAACCGATGCCAATATATTAGCCATTTAGTGCAAAGGCTACTAGCTAGCTTTTAGAAAATTGCCATTTGCTCTTACTTTTCTCGCACGGCAAAAACTATGATCGGGCCACAGGTCATATCAACAATAATAGATTTCATAATAGGATTATTGTCTGTCCAATGTAATGCATTCTTCGGTAGAACGATTTGTTTCGATAACATGAGGGTGTTAAATAAAAATACTAGTTTGATTTCTTGTGTTTGCCGTCTTGTTATTTCCATAATACACTATCTCGGATACGCTTCTTCATATGCTCGGGTGCTGTCTGCCTCCTCTCTCCAGTTCCTTGGTTTTTATAGAAGGGGTGAAATTGTGCTGCCGGCTCCTTGTTCCGATGTATCTGATCTGCTCTCCCTCTGTCGAGTGGAGAGCGATTTTATCAACGAAGCGTTAATGACAAAGGAATCATTCTTAAGAGATCCCGATAATAATAAGATGTGGCAAGCATTATACTGAGATCGTTTAATCGTCTCCTGGTAGCTAAACATCAGCGACTTTTCACACCTCAAATAAGAATTAATTGTCGTGGAATCCAATTTAACACAAGGTACATCACCAGTCTGAGTTGTGCTCATTTTATTACGTTCAGGTACATCTTGTTTATATGAAAGAGGAGAGAAATCACAGGTACAAACTCTATAGGATTCCTACAAACAAGATGGCGAACTTAAAGTAAACAACTGTTGTAGAAACTACTGTAAAGGGAATGTTTCGCTTTCACTTAACATAGGGTTTGAGCTTGTATTCACAGAAATACCGTAGACAGTATTTGTACAGACGAGAAGTTTGTTGACAGCAAAACAAGGCAAGGACGTCGTTGTCTCCGACCTTCTAAAGTACTTTGAATGGTTAAACTAGACTATAAAACTTACCGACTTTTCCAAGTCGGTGACCATCGAATTGATCACGGAGGGGGAAAAGATCTCACATGTGTGACTATGGAAGGCGCTTTTTCAAATTATCTGTCATCTCTTTTCTTTCAGACGATAGACAAACTTAGTTCAGTGATAGACAAAGATTTCGAAAATTATTAGCATCCCGCCTTTTTTACACTAGCCGCTAAAAATACCATAAATGAAAAGTTAATTACGCAAGGGGGAAACAAGACCTATGGTCTTCCATTCCTCTTGTGTTTTGTCCTCTCTTTTCCGGTCAGCGATGACTTTATTTGAACTTCTTTGTCCCCCTTGAGCTGATTTACGAATGACAACTCCTGGGAAGAGTTACATTTACTCTCTGTACTCCTACGGTAAATAGACCCTTGTCGAACTCGTCACATATTAAAAACAGAAAAATTGGATAGGTCAATATGAGTCAAAGACATTTATATACTAGTAACAATAGACTACACTACAGTTAACACATAAAAACCAACAACTAGTGGTGGATTGTCTACTACTTTCCAAAGGATTCACAGTCAGAGAATTAGGTAGAGCTACACTGAACGAGGGATCGAGTGAGAGGAACACTTTGGATATATTCATCTTCACACTTCGACATCGGAGAACTTTCCTGATGATGCTAATTTTAAGGGTTCTTCTGCTGTAAGTTATTCATGATAGTAATGACTCTACAAGCGTTATATATTTCGGTTTTTTTAGAAGTTGACTGGTCATCTAAAGAAGTGATGGACTTCTGAGTATACAAAGAGACATCCTAATAGACAAAGTGGCAGCTTGTCAAGTACCATTGATCGGATAAAGTTCTAATAACACCCTTTTCCTCTCATCTTAGGATTTCATTATCGCATATATGCAGTGGAAGAAGGCGAAAGGCTCGGAACCATGAGGTAGGCACTTTTGTCGTTTTCTGAATACCGAGATCAGACTGTCCAACTAATATTTACCTGAAAGTTTCATTACTTGTGGATAAATGTCACTAAGAATTAATGGTGTGGTAGTAAAGTGAATCGTATCACGCGACCCAAGGTTACACTTATTGGTTGTATTTTCAACAAAGTGACTCTTATGCAGCGATTTCCATTACACGGTCTTTCCTCGGCCAATACTTCTTATTGAAAATGTTCGATAGTATTAACAAATGTTTTAATGGTCTTAAAACGGATTTTAATTAAGTCTCTATTAAATGCTAGAATGCTCTCTAAATGGCCTTTCTAGTGTCTTTACATGTAGACCGTATCGTGATCAAATCTGTCTTTAAAGGAGAGAATAACACCACTCTCACGTATTAAACGCGTTGAAATGCCATTGTTAAACCACTAGGGGTATGGGAGGACACCTTGAGCCTAATGAATTCTGGTAATTAATCAACATGTAAGAAAACTTTCCAACTTCATATGTCTCCTAAAACGAAGCTTTGATCTCTGTATCTTGATAAAAGAATGACTTCTGATTATTTGAAAACAAATCGAAACTTTTGAGCTCCATGCTAGGGGTAGAGGGAAGACAACTATGATATTTACCTTTCCCCAATTTTTAATAAAAGGACAAAATTATCATCTATTTGATAGTATATTGGTGATACTAACATGTGAGATTTTTTTTACATGCTGAAAGTCGTTTCTCGTCATTATCGCATGATTCATGCTAGTAAAGAAACTTCGAGAATTATGACTTATACTGCGTAATAGTCCTTTTGTTTAAACATCTTGTTTTACCTCTTGTTCTACTTTCTTGCCACGAAAAAATTCCAGTTTTCACTGCATCTTTGGTCAGATCGTTTAATTTTCGTAACACTGAATGAAATTTGTCTCTACATTGCAAATGTATGATGGTTGAGTTTCTAGTCCTGTAGTTGCTTATAGAGATATCATAAATAGAATGAGACGAAGGATACGTTGGATAGAAATATATAAAAGGGATGTGTCTACAAACGTTGACAATATTTTGGTTCCATTCGTTTTTTCTAGTAAAGATATAATGTAGCGACTCTTAATGGACAAAGATGTTATCCGTGGGGAAAATATTTCCGCCGATTCACGATTTATCCTTAATGTAATCTTAGCCAGTAAGCCATTGTATACCACAAGATTTGGTTGATGGCTTTGGCTTGTATACTTTAAACTGCAGAAAAGACGAATGGGATGTTATGTAGCAAGGTATCACAATATCCTAGACTAAGCGTGATAAAATGACATAGAATCATTCGTATGACGTCATGAAGGTACAGCTTACAGAATCAACCTTATAGGAAACTGGTTAATCAATTACTAGAAGAAAGACATCTGAGAAAGAAACTTTACCGTTTAGAAATGATGTATGTAGCTTAGATAGCAGGCTGCTTTACACTCGTGCTGCCTTCCCTAGAATCTTTAGGTTGTACGATCTATTAGTGCAACAAAAATGCTTAACAGGCATCAAGATATCTGCATAAAACTTCCAAGTTAGGAAGATACAATTGAAAGCTAAATTCATTGGCTTACGCATACGCCTACTACAATTTCGTTATTTTTTATAACATTAAAGTCTAATTACATACAATTATATCAGTCAAAACACCTCTTACAGACAGCTGTAGCTTTCCCTCTCTTAAATTTGAAGTTGAAACAGGTGTTAATTAGCTACACAATAGCAAATCTATTAGCAACTTGCCAATAAATATGCCTAGGTTTATGTATATGAAATTCGTTAGGGAGTTGGGGAATTGACGCAAGAGAGAATTACAAGGAAGTCAGACACAGTTTAAGTGCAGCTCTATGACATGCTTCTAGTTTGGGTGTGGCTACCTTCGTAGCCTACAGTTAAACATTGCTAGAATTTTCACGCGGAGTAACGACAAAGGGTGCAAAAAGGGCCAGCTTAGTAAGATGTACCGGTATTGGTTGGGCACTTATTCCCCCAAAACGGCGGAAGTTATACATTTGGAACAATTTGTCCACAGTTACACACAATGCTGTTTTCGTGTCTAAGTATATATTCATGTTAGAATATTTAAATCTTTCAAAGACGACTAGATGATTGGCCTAACTTTACTTTTTATCTCTGTAGTTCAAGCTATCCAGTTCTTTCATCTAAAACTGGATAGCTTGAATTAGAGAGATATGCAACAAACAAAAAGTGAACGTTTTACACTATATTTATCTATCCATCTAATACATACGAATACTCATGATAAATATTTACTTACTTGAGTACTCATGATAAATATTTATTTTTTGGTATGTATATGTGTACTTATCTTAAAAGTGACAGCATTACGACATTAGTATTTATCTCAAAAGGCTCCTACCTTACAGAACGGCAATTTTACTACCATTACTCTACTATGCCTTTTAGCAATGTGCATAGAAGTTACGTGATGTACTGGAGTCTTGTCAGCAACACTTCACATCGTACAACAGAAAAATAATGATGAAATAATGTGTGGTTTAAGTTTATCATCATGACCAATTTAAGGGAAGAGTAGATTGCACTACACAGGAATGATTTTCCTACTTCAGTCTTTCAATTTGGCCCTGGTTATACTGTATCGTTGTGATGGAGAAGACGATGGAGGGAGATGGTCTCCTTGTGAAATGCAGAGGAAAAAATTAGTTGGTATTAAAGATACATACATTATAACTTATGAGAAAATTGGATAAGATGCACTGCTGAATATTTGTTAACTGTGTACTCGATATTCCGTAGTATTTCTTTGAGCTTAAGGGTTTTTCTTTGAGAAGTGTAATTCAAAATTGAGAAACATCCAGATTAAAGTCCAAAAGTGTCTCTTATACAAAGAAAAACCTCTAATTGTTTCGGTATGTGGTTACTTCCCCCACTCCTTAGCAGTGTCCCATTCTGCACAGAAAATACCATGTTTTCACCTATCCCGAAACTGCATTCCTTGAGAGACAGTTCCATACGGAAGAGGCAAGGTGCCTCCTTAAAGCAATCAGGTGCTAACGAACAAAACGCTATCAAAACGCTCCTTGCATGTTTTTAAGGTTACTGTTATTCTATTGCTTGTTTATTTATGCATTCATCATCTTGTGCTGAGAATAAGCAACGAGGTTATGGATCCATACATAGCAATCCCAGTTTTTCATTATTTTTAGTCCCAAGGGACAGAAACAAGAAAATAGACTTGGATAGGAATGAGGCAGGAGTTTGGGTACGCCAACGATAGGCCCTGTGACCTTTTATACGCAGTTAAACATGTTCCTATACAAACGCCTTTGATTCCTCACACTTCTCCTCCTAGTACTCATTTAGCGGTTGAGATAGAATGGCTTCTTAACATTAGCTATCAAAACTATTACAAAATAATTATCGTTTACAGATAATCAGTTACTTATTCACCATTATCGGCTTGAGGCTCGACGCAATAGCTATTACTGCATGGCTCCGGACCTATCCGGCGACGCTTTTAAGCCTGAAGTTGTTATCAGTTTACCACCATTTTACTCGTCCGTTGGCGGTTAATACTTATAGGCTGTTGATTATCAGTTAGCAATGGCTTGCTACCGCTGATGTTGTTTGTGGGTTCCTGGGTTATCGTTACAAGTAGATTTTGGGCAAGGGACAAAACAGACAAGGTTTTATACGTCCTCGCGATAGTTCTGCCATTGCTTTAACTTGAAAACTCGAGGGAAGTCTCCGAAATTTCTCGTTTTCTCTTACAAGATAAGAGTTGAAGGAAAGGTGAACCTTAGTCCAGGTAGTAAGCATGAGACTAAACTTAAAGCGCACCAAAGTAGGCCCTATTTTTATAATGACCACACTCCAACTAACATTACAGAAAATTCATATCTCAAAAGTTCCGTCACTGTTATAAAAGGCAAACAGAAACACAAATAACTTTAGAGAATTCCAATATTTCCGGGCTACAAGAATGGGAGTCTGGCGAACTATACGTTTTCTTCAAGGTTTTGGTCATATAACAACTAACTATTCTGAGCTTGTTCAAAATGCCTCAACAATATTGAGAAGGTGAACTGACCCATTATAGTAGCTACCACTTGGGCGCGTTAAAATAATGAAAAACGAAACGGTTGTTTCGAATGGCCGATGCACCAAATGAAGTGCAATTTGAGGTGTATTTGCCTCTGTCTTTTAAACGTACAAAAGTTTGTAAACTTTGTAGAAATAAAGCGTAGTGCACTTTCTCTTAAAAAGAGTTAATTTTCAGGAGGATGATTATGATGTTGGTGGTCCAGCCACGAGGGTTCTTTATTTATGCTCTTTCTTCTATTAGGGGGTATGCTTGTGTCAAATGTTGTTTTCAAAGACAGATTATAGAATGCGGCAGACTATCATAGCCCTTCCCTTTTTCCGTCAATTATATCAGACAGCTCTTACGTTTGTCTGCCTACATTACAAATTTTGTAAATGGATTTAGCATCCATTCCTCAGATGATATATTGTAGGTGCTTTAAACGAAAATGTCCTTATGGTAACCGTTTACAATCGATTAAGTCAATAACATCGTCTGCTATGCCAAGACATGCTAATGAAGATGCCTATTGAGTAAGCAGACCAATTATCTTTGTTGGTGAATAAAATATACGATTTTTGGCACCAACGTTTTTGTAGCATCGGCAGACTGGTGTAATGTGTACTATTGATATCGCCGGAAGTATACGCCGCACTCTCCAGTGCTCCTCTGTTTCAATTCAAAAGTCTTCTGTTTCAATTCAAAAGTGTTCAATGTCTATTCTCTTGGAGATCTCATGCCATCCATTTCTTTCATGACTGTCTTTTCTTATTAAGGAAACTTTGCTAGCTGAGACATGATAAATACCTCATTAAACCAGTTGCTTTCATTGGTGTCGAAAAGTAGATTCTGTGTTAGCGAACATTAGAGAAGTCGTGGAGGGCTGACACAAATATATACCTAAAGATCGACCATACACCGTGCAATTTACTATAAAGCAATGATGAATGTATTTTAAGAAGGATATTCTTACAAGTAAAGAACATTTCTCGTTCTCTTTATCACAGACTTAAAAGTCCAATAACAGATTCTATAAAATTACCCATCTGACGCTAAGAGAGAAGTAACCTGAATGGTGGGAGCATAGACTATGACACCCACGCATTTGATGCCGCGGTGCCGTATATAGTACCAAGGGAATAATTGTCTGGGGAAAATTTCATAAGTTGCATTATAATGGTCACACACACAATAACATCTAGTCGGCTCACAGACGCAAGTTCGGTCTATCTTTACCTTTTTATTTTAAAAGTACTATAGTGAAATGGAGTAAAATGTTAGCCTTTATCTTGGGAATTGTTGTATAGCTTTTCGTATGACTGCATCGGGCCCTTTTGATTTATAGGTTAGTTTTCCTTGTAGCCAGGAGCCAGTCTGGTCACATACTTACCGCGATGATTACTTGAAAGCTACATTCTTAGTTAGAGTGCTTTTCAATACGAGAGTGGCCGCCCCGCCCGATCCCCCAACCCCCCTAAACAGATAAACGGTTTGGTGTTTATCTTCAACTATAAACCAAAAGGCGACTTTGGGAAACTCGATTTTTGTTCAGCAATACACCTTAAAACCCTTTTTCTAGTTCGTTAACGGTCTATAAAGTCCGTCTTGCAATAAAACATCTTCCTTTTCCATCTTGTTTGTCCTTACTCATCTATCTAATGTTGTGCTAAGCTGGGGAGGGGGTGTTCAAAGGGAGGTAGTTTGGGTTATAGACCTAACTAGTTATGCAAAAGTACTTTACATAGGCGTGCCCGTTGGAGTTTATACAACATCAAAATAGCAAGTAAGCAAACATGATTTATTGACTTTCGTAGAATCTTTTGATTATTATAAACATACGATATACATATACAATTTTTGGCATTTTATGATATAAAATTATGGAAGGAGCACTTTCAATCAAATGGGGATTTGAGGAGAAGAATGGTTATAATGTTAAAGATAAAAGACAAGTTCATCTGTTCGACTTAATGATCGGTTGATTAAAAAAAATTGTGATAACCATAGAGAAGCATTTCAAAAGGGAAATCTTGCTAGGTAAGTAGCAGAGGAGCCAGGGGGAAGGGGTGTTTGCGTTTAGTTGTAGCTAATATGATCTATTAATGTAGTGCAAATAATAAACACAGATATCAAATAAATTTGCATTAATTGGATGTTTGCAATAGAGTTAGTTCCTCTTTATCTTCCTTTCCCAAGTACAGAATATACAGATAGTTTCGATAACGACCCTTGATAATCAATCTGACAATAATTTCTTGGTGTTGCACAGGGGTGTAAGATAATATGTATTTATGCAAATGAAACCTGATCTTGTTGTAAACAGTTTTTTAATAAGTGGCACGAATTTGGACCCTACACCCAGGTTTAAAATTGCTCCTTGCGCCCTTACATCATGGGTTTAAGTCCTTGATATATGAACTACGGTGATATAATGCAGCCAACACCAGTAGGTCGTTAACAGCATACCAGACTTCACTGATGCTCCGACCATTTACGTACCCAAACTAGTAGCATATCTTAGAGCTGCACTTAAACTGAGTCTGACTTCCCTGTAATTCTCTCTTGCCTCAATTCCCCAACTCCCTAACAAATTTGTATATATCTACCTAGTCATATTTATTGGCAAGTTGCTAATAGATTTGCTATTGTGTAGCTAATTAACACCTTTTTAACTTCAAATTTAAGAGATGGGAAGCTACAGCTGTCTGTAAGAGGTGTTTTGACTGATATAATTGTATGTAATTAGACTTTAATGTTATAAAAA
>JAAAKL020007591.1:0-16730 GCA_010016065.2 Carybdea cf. marsupialis auct. non (Linnaeus, 1758) | reverse complement strand
ACCCAATCGTGAGTGGCTGACCCACTGGCAACTACGACGTCATTATCAACAGTGAGTGTTACCGATGCCGGTGGCGTCAGTAATAATCCGGCCATTTTTTGAATGTCCATCGAGGCCATCGCCAAGTATTGTTTTATCGGAATATCTATTCCTGCTTTTTCAACAATCATGGCGACATTTTGAACCACGTCTGGCATCGTAGAGTCTCGTAGGACTCGCAAGACTTTTTCGTTCCCATCACCATGCGTAATAGAGGCACTGATGACCCCTTGTTGGCTTTTCACCTGATCGAGCATTCGATTAAGCCGCTGAGACTCGGTCTCCCGCAGCCACAAAAACCAAACCAGCAGCAACACAATACACCCGCCCGCCAATAACCAAACCAACGGTTTTTTCTTTTTCGGGGGAGTAAAGTCTTTGTTCCACTCCTGGACAAGACATTCTTTTAAATCAATCGAAGCCGCATCAAAAATTCTCGTATCTCCATCAAATGCCTGAAACTCGCCCTCAAATTTCTGATGAACGTCATCTAGAGTGGCCTTAAATCGCATTGATAAATTCGGGGGTGGAGAGGCTCCTTTGACGACCCCAGCCAAAATTGCATCATGCCCATGTTCAACGACGATTTTATAGTTCCCTACGGTTATATAATTTAATTTTTCCTCGTGTTCGTCCTTCACAAACGAATCATTCACAAAAGAGACAATGGCGGTGAGCATCGCGGATATTGCATCGTGATCGAGAACCGCCCCTTTTTCTCTCGCAACTTCACATAGTAGAATTCCGGAATCTTTTTGAATCAAGAAAACCTGTTCGACTCGAAACCGCAACGTACGCGAAAAGAATAATTCAGCGTATGGGACCCCCTTCATATACGCCTCTACCCGCCACTTCAACGCTTCAGTCGTGAGGCTATGATTAACAATTTCATTAATTTCGTCGGTAAACTTCCTGATCACGGTTCTGGCATATTCGGTAATAAGTCGACCAAGTTCAGGGCCAAGAATCGCAATAATCTTTTTGGGGGATTTCTTGAGCAACGCTTCGAACGAATCGGCGATTAAAGGCGCTAAGGAAAATGAAAGTTTGGCATCTTGTTTTTGCCGAAGATCAACGGCCTGGGGCAGCACCTCACTGACCTCCAAAGCCGTCGTCATTTTGTTCGTGAATTTGTGTTCCAGAGCCGCCAATTGCTCAGCTTCGATAGCAAGTCGGCGTTCGAGGTTACGCAACTCCTCTTCCTGGGCTTTGACATTGCCTTCTACTCCCGCTAGCTTGCCTTTTTCATGATTGAGCCGTTGCTCAAGGAGAAGAAGCTGCTCATGTTTGGCATTGAGCATTTCCTCGATTGTCACGAAGTCAGATCGTGGAACCTTGGTGTCCAATCGTTCTGCAAGTCGATCCAACTGGTCTTGTTCGGGGGCTAGAAGTAAGCGGCGCAGCTCCGACAGTGAATCTGTCGCGTCTGTGATACTGACAGATGAGGAACCCTGAAATGTGCGTTCTCGATCTTGTGAATTTCCCATGGGATCTTCATCCTTTTGTGGGAGAGTTGTAGACATTGGAAATACGACATGAAAAATTGGAACTACATAACCAACTCCTAAACACTGCAGGCCATGATACTTGGGAAATTGAACATGAGCCAACGCGGATTCATCTTCTAAGATTTGTTCTTTCCAAGATTGTTCGTACGTGACAACTTGAGATCATCGTTGAGACTCATTGCCCCGGTTATCAGAATTTCCGAGAGAGCGGTTTTCTCAACTTTAGTTTCTGTGAGTTCATCAAGGGCTTTTTTCATCGTATGTTTGAGCGTATCGCTTTTCTGTCGTACATCCTCGGAGAGGGATTTATGCTGATCGAGAATTCGTTGATGTAATTCACTCTGCCCCTTGCTCAGCTGTTCATCGAGTTGCCGGACTTTTCTGTCCACCGTTTTCGTTAAATCTTTGAGTTCCCGAGATAAATCTTTGACTAAATCGGCTCGCACACCCTGTTCAGCTTTGAGGCGACTCCCCAACAACTCCACTTCTTTTTTGATGTATTGCTCTAATGATTCACACCGAAACTTCAGATCGTTCCGAAGTTCATTGGCTTCCCGCTGCAAACGTTCTTCAATACGCCCAAATCGCTTTTCTTGATCACGGGATTGAGCGCCGAAAAGGATATCGCGTACTTGGTCCAGACTTTGGGCTTGGTCTTTTTCTGCAGTCGTTGAAGGACTTATTGATGCCCCTTTGGAGGCACTGTTTTTTCCTCCTATTACTTTTACCTTCAACTTTTTCCTTTCATTCTGTGCCTTCATGGTTGGGCTCCTTTGCGTGTGAGAAAGACCAGGTACTCGTCTATGTTCCTTTAGCGGCTCAATGATTCAGCATCAACGCAGAAATTAATGGCAAACAACCAACACTCATACTGTGGAGTTGGATTTCTTTTCCAAGGACGAACACCCTTAAGACTTAACCCTCCAATGCTCAGAATGTATTTTGCTTAGGGTGAATCCTATATTACCAATCGGGGATAGATAGGAACAAGAAAATATACGGTTATGAATATCTTTCGATACCAACACAGCACAGAAGTCTCCAAGTCTCCTTTCCTTATATACTTCAAAAACTGAAAACAATCTCCACTAATCTCACCCTAACAACCCAAAACGTTGGCTTCGAGATGAATGGAGATTACGCCCCCAAAGAGAATCAAACTTCTCACGAGAAGCCAGACGAATAATTCTAATCGAACCAGGCAAGTGATAGGCTTTTAAAAAGCAAGGATTGAGTAAAAGATCAAAACACTCTTTTTTTCAACAAGGATTCTCCAATTTTCTATAGACTGATGTAACAAATTGCCTTTACGGGCAAGGGGTTGTGGGCGAACCGTGTATCGAAAGGAATTGAAGTTGGTTTAGTCGGGGAAGGAAGCTGATCCACCTACCCAGTTCGGAAATTGGTTCTTCATAAAGTTAGCCTTAAGGCCTTGCGAGATACGGACCAAATGGGTATGGTGAATCTTCAGCGTCCACCATCGTGCGCTTTTTTGTTTAGCATTGTGAATGCCTACTTACTTTATCAAGATTATCCGATCACTCTATGAGAACAAAAATACATCTATTCATGTAAAAAGTCTCGTGGACCGTTCTCATTCAACAATCTTCATACTCATAATTCCAGTTCCAATTCATACCTTTTCTGACTTTACGTATTTCTATTACCTGTCCTGTGTCGCTCAGGAATGTATTCTATGAAGCAGGTATGCCTTGATCCACTCTTTTCCGCCAATTCTTACATTGTATAGTTTCAAAATTTGTTTTTTTTAATTTCTCATCGTCGTAAACCTTGAACGGTTTCATTTGGGATGAGAGTGAACACATGAAAATTCTCATTGTAGATGACAAAAAAGAAACGCTTTATCTCTTAGAGCAAATGTTGATTGAAAGTGGATACGAAGTCATATCGGCGACGAATGGGGAAGATGCGCTTAAAATGATTTCTATTCAAGAATGCGGCTTGATCATATCGGACATTCTCATGCCCGTAATGGATGGTTTCCAGCTCTGCAAAAGAGTCAAGGAAGATGACCGATTAAAAACTATTCCGTTCATCTTCTATACGGCCACCTATACCGACGAAAAAGACGAAGAGTTCGCGCTCTTGCTCGGGGCTGACCGATTCATCAGAAAGCCTTCCGAACCTGAAAAGTTCCTCTACCTCATTAAAGAGATCACCTCCGGAATGACAGTCGATGGAAGAAAAGGTTCACCTCCAAAAGAGATTGCACTAGAGGAAAAAGATGTCCTGAAGCTCTATAGCGAACGGCTGGTCAATAAGCTTGAAAAGAAACTCGTAGACTTGGAACGGGAAACGAGTGAACGCAAGCGAATGGAAGGACGACAAGGTGAGCTATTGAGAATGCTCGAAGCTTCTCTCAACGAGCTGTATGTGTTTGACAATGAGACGTTACGGTTTCTCGAAGTCAATCGTGGGGCACGAGACAATCTGGGATATGCGATGGAAGAGTTATTTCACATGACCCCCCTTGACCTCATGATCGAATTTTCACCAGATTCATTTGGCGAGTTACTTCAACCACTCCGAACGGGTGAACAACAGCGTATTCAATTTACGACCGTCCATCGGAGGAAAAATGGTACGGTCTATCCGGTGGACGCATATTTCGAACGGTCAACCTCAAACTTTTTACCCGTGTTCCTGGGGATCGTCATCGACATCACAGAACGTAAGCGAGCTGAAGAGGCATTTCGGCAAACAGAGGCAAAACTGCATCAACTGCAGAAAATGGAGGCCCTCGGGACTTTATCGGCTGGGATTGCTCACGATTTCAATAACATTCTTGGAGCCATTCTTGGATATACCGAGCTGGCGCTCATAAAAATTTTCCCAAAAGAGGAGATCCACCAGAATTTGCAACAGGTCATGAAAGCAGGGAATCGAGCGAAAGAATTAGTGAAACATATCCTGACCTTCAGTCGGCAAGCTGAGCAAATGCGTATTCCGATCAAACTTCATTTGATCGTCAAGGAAGCCCTTGACCTCTTGCGAGCAACCCTCCCGTCGACGATTACGATACATCAGCATCTTTCGACTGAATCAGGTATTGTCCTGGCCGACCCTACGCAGATCCACCAAGTGCTCATGAATCTTTGCACCAATGCTGAACATGCCATGAGGGAAACAGGCGGTACCTTGGAAGTTACGCTGGATAATGTGGAGATCTCTGGTGAGCAATCGACACTTCATGCCCTGAAACCAGGCTCATACATTCGCCTCTCAGTCGCCGATACGGGTGGTGGCATTTCGCCGGAGATACGCAACAGAATTTTTGAGCCATTCTTCACCACCAAGAATTTGGGTGAAGGAACCGGCATGGGACTCTCCGTCGTTCATGGAATCATCGCGAACCATGACGGAACCATTACGGTAGAGAGCCGAATGGGCCAGGGAACCACGTTTATCATTTTATTACCTCGAACTGATGCCATCGTCGAGGCTGAACTCCACCGGAGTATGCCAATTCAACGGAGACAAGCCAGAATTTTATTTGTTGATGACGAAGAATCCCTTACTCAACTTGGACAAAAGGTGCTCAAGGAACTCGGCTATGAAGCCATTACCTGTAAGAATAGCCTTGAAGCCTTGGATGCCTTTCGGGCGGATCCCCTTCACTATGACTTGGTGATTACGGACCAAACCATGCCCAACCTTACCGGAGACGCCCTTGCGCGTGAACTCCTGGGTATCCGACCGGAACTCCCGATCATTCTTTGCACCGGCTTCAGTTACAACATGACTCCCGAGAAAGCTCTATCCATGGGTATACGAGCCTATCTACGAAAACCCATTTTGACGCATGAGCTCGCTCAAACCATTCATCAGATTTTAGGGTGAAGAATACAGCGAATTATCGAACACGAGTCGCGGGCTGGTGGAGGGGAAGGCGAATATGGAAGGTGGTACCCAAACCGACCTGACTTTCTACGCGAATATGTCCTCCATGGGCATCCACAACATCCTTTACGATTTTTGTGCCAAGGCCGGTTCCTCCGGCTTTTCGGCTGATTGTTCGATTCGTAAAGAGGCTCTCACGCACTTCTGATGACATGCCCTGGCCCGTGTCAGTCACTGATATGCCGATAGCCTGCCCCTCGGACTCAAGGGAGCCTTTGATAGTAATCGATCCACCTCTCGTCACCTCATCAATCGCATTGTTTATGAGATTATACAAGGCATTGAAAAGGCGACGTTCATCGGCTTGAATTGATGGCAATCGACTGAGTGCTTCTGTCCTCAATGAAATGCCTCTTTCATCAGCTAACGAGTGTAAGGTCTCCATGACCGTACTGACCACCTCGCTAATATTGCAGGGGCTAAATTTTGGCTGACTACTTAACCCCTTCACCGCATCTGCGATTTCCTTAACACGTTCCTGGATAAGACGAGCATTCGTTCGAATCATCGAGAGGACTTTTTGGCCGGATTCTTGGCTGGCCTTGGTCTGCTCTAATTCACTCGGTGATAGATTGCCGTAGAGACCATTTAATTTTTTTTCAAGAATCCACGCTCCATAGGTAATCGGCACCATCATGTTTTTTATGTCATGACTAATATCTCCCAACAAATGCGCCACTTCACCCAGTTTCACTTGCTCAAATAACCGCGCCTCCTCAATCGAAATAGCCGTAAAGGCAGAAATGATCGTCAAGATCGCCACATCCTCATGATCCAGTCGTCCCACCGTTTTGTTCATCACCTCAAGCACACCAATGGGATCTCCTTCCCACCGTTTCAGAGGTAAGGCAATCAAATCCTGAGTCACCTGACCAGAGACCCGATCAATACCAATAAAATGACGACTATCTTGTTGAACATCATCCACAACTATAGCCTCTCCAGTTTGAAAGGCCGATCCCGCAATTCCCTCATTCCAACTAAATGCCGTGCCAAGTGGTGGAGACTTTTCCCCCATCGTATGGGAAAATACCAACTCTTTGGTGTCCGGGTTCGCAATGAGGATACATCCCGCCTCCGCCCCCACAATATCCAGGGCGATCTGCAGGGCCTGCTCCAACACATCCTCTAGCCGCAAACGTTGGAAAAGCGCTTCGCTAATCCGACGGGCGGCTTCTAACTCTCGCTCTCGACGTTCAAGCCGCTTCTGGGCTTGTTGGTCGTGAAGCCCGGTTTGACTCCTCGTAGAATTTTCTTGGTCGTTACGATGGGGACTCACGACATACCTACGTGAAAGATGAAAGGCAGCCTGCCGATTACAGAAATCGTACCACCCTTAAACAATAAATTCTATTCAGAAACCTATTCTATCCCTCGTGGCATCCTGGCGTTTGCTGTTTGTTGCATGACAACTCGTACACGATCAAAATACTTGCCATTCAGGGACAAGGAGTTATGGTGAACAACATTATCAAGAAATCCTGGATTTCCTGATAATGTTCGTACTTGTCACTAGATGGGAAAAAGTCAATAATGCAAGAAAGAATCTGGAACAAAGTCACTAGAAAACCTTGTGTGTGTTTCGCCCCTCAATAATCGTCATCCGTTGCCATCATACAGAGAAAACAGCATCTTCAAATGGATGGTAAAGACTCATTCAGTTTCCCAAAACACATTAGCTGAAACTGTACCCTGATCCTCAACCGAATCTTTTCCGCCATTGTGGACAGAGCTCATGGCGACCAATAAAGTAAAACCGCGATGAACCGATGAAGCAAGCCGTCAACATTCTGATGCGACCCCGTTCACTGGGCCTGGTCATTCTTACGGTTCTCCTTATCATTCGTGTCTGGGACCCCATTCCGGTTATGTCACTCCGACTTTACGTTTTTGATTATTTTCAAAAAATTCAACCCCGAGTCCCAACAGATAACCAAGTGTTAGTAGTCGATCTCGATGAAGCAAGCCTGGCGCAATACGGACAGTGGCCTTGGCCACGCACCATGATGGCTCAACTAACTTCTAACCTTTTGAATTCTGGTGCGAAAGCGGTTGGCTTCGATATCATCTTCGCTGAGCCAGATCGCCTCTCGCCACCCCGGATTGCGGAGACTCTCGTTGGCCTCAATAACCAGACGAGGGAACAACTCCTCAATTTACCTGATACTGATGCCACCCTTGCGAACATAGTAAGGCAAGCACAGGTTGTCGTTTCACAGAGCGCTCTCGTCAATAAAAGTCCAGTTAATCATGACAGGCCACTAAGGACGACCCCCATTGCTGAAATCGGCATGAACCCTAGGCCGCACCTTTTAGTGTACTCAGGCTTGCTTCGCAACATTCCAGTGTTGGAGGAAGCGGCCACAGGCCATGGAGTTATCACGCTGAGTCCGGAACCCGACGGCGTGGTGCGCAGAGTTCCAGGTCTTTTGCGCGTTGGGTCAGAAATTTTTCCTAGCCTGAGCCTCGAACTGTTTCGAGTGGCCATGAAAGAATCAACCCTTTCAGTTAACACTGATTTCGCAGGGATTCGAAACGTCATGATCTCGAATACCCATATCCCGACCGACAACATCGGCCGCATATGGATTCATTTCGCCAAACGAAACCCCCATCGCTACCTCTCCGCAAAGGATGTCCTCAACGGCGACTTCCCTCCTCATAAATTAGCCGGCAAATTCGTTTTAATCGGCTCATCTGCTGCTGGATTGGGTGATAATAAAGTCACTCCGATTGAAGGAACCATGCCCGGGGTAGAAATCCACGCTCAAATCCTTGACATGCTGACCGAGCAATCATTCTTAACCCGCCCAAATTTTGCTCTGGCACAGGAACTGATCATTATCCTCTTTCTGGGACTGTTCATTATTTTTCTTGTGCCCTTTTTCGGTGCAGTTCAGACTCTTGTTTTGGGAGTCTGTGTTGCCGCAGGGATGATCGCAAGCTCATGGTATTGGTATGTCGCTCATGGCGTCCTTATCGATGTCTCCTACGGAGCCGTGGGGATCTTTGGGTTGTATGGTCTCTTGAGTTATCTCAACTATGTCCGCGAAGAATACGCTCGCCGACAAATCCGAACCACATTCAGCCGATACGTCTCCCCAACGCTCGTCGAACAACTGTCCCGTCAATCTGAGAAGTTACAACTTGGAGGGGAAACGAAGACCATGACGATTTTGTTCTGCGATGTCCGTGATTTCACGAGCATTTCGGAACAGTATCAAGAGAATCCTCAGGGGCTTACCCAGTTGATTAATAGACTACTGACTCCGCTCACCGAGTCCATCCTCTCCTATAACGGAACGATCGATAAGTATATTGGCGATGGCATCATGGCTTTTTGGAACGCCCCACTTGATGAACCTGAGCACGCGGTCAATGCCTGCAAGGCTGCGTTGGATATGCTTCGAAAGCTAGAAACTTTTAACCAATCTCGAATTTATAACACTGAGAAAACCCAGATTCCGTTCCTGCCGATTAAAGTTGGAATCGGAATTAATACCGGCTCCTGTGTGGTAGGAAACTTGGGATCAGAACATCGATTCGATTACTCGGTCCTGGGTGATACGGTCAACATTGCCTCACGTCTGGAAGGACAGTCAAAAGCCTATGACTTGGGCATCGTGATTGGTCCACACACGGCGGAACTTGTCAAAGATCGCTTAGCTATCCTTGAGATTGATCTGATGACGTTAAGAGGGAAAACAGAGCCTGCGAGGACATACACGGTGATCGGAGATAATAACCTTCTCCAGACTCCACACTTTCAGTCCTTGGTCGAATCTCATTCAGCCATGCTCACAGCCTTTCGAAACCGGGAATGGCACCATGTCAAAACGATGCTTGTGGACCTTCAAAAGAACCCACATGCGCCACACATTCTGTATGCCATGTATGACAAACGCGCAACCGACTACCAAAATTCCCCACCTCCGAGAGACTGGACAGGCCATGTCTTTCCACCTATCAAATAAGACAAAGCCGCATCCCCAAAAAGCTCACTCTCGATACATGAATTTGTCTTTAGAAAAATGTCGTGTTGTTTTAGAAAAAATATTGTATCATAGTGTTCCAATCAAAACACAAGGGAAACTGAATCTCGTGGTTGAGTAAGATTCGAAACCTCTAATCAACAGCAAGTCGGATGTTCATTTCAATTTTCATTGAAAATGGTGCTTCCGTGAAATCTTTCACATTACGAAACCGATTGAGAGCATGTGGCAGCATTCTGCTCTTTGGTTTATTCCTTCATTCTTCGAATGCGCTTGCACAAGACCAGGCCATTGGAATTGTCAAATTGGTGAATGACCACGCATATATTCTGAGAGAGGATAAGCGAATTACTTGCCAGATAGGTGAGAAACTATTTCAACATGATGTTCTTGAAACGGACGATACGGGATCGTTGGGCGTGACCCTCAAAGACAACACCAGATTGTCGCTGGGACCGAAAAGCCGCCTCATGTTGAATGAATTTGTCTTTAACCCCAAACAAAAAGAATATTCGTTTATCACAAAAATCATTCGAGGCACCCTTGTGTATATTTCCGGGGTTATAGCCAAGTTATCCCCCGAGTCTGTTTCTATCAAAACACCAACGGCAACTGTCGGGATTAGAGGAACGCGATTAGTCATCCGTATTGAAGGTGATGAAGCATCCACCGACAAAGAACATTAAGAGAAGATGGACTAAAATTAATATCGAATCGTTGTACCGATATGGATAACTATTCACTGCTGCCTATGAAACTCTTCCGTCAGTTACAGTTAGTTGGAGGTTCGTTGCTCTTACTTCTCCTCGTCGCAGGTTGTGTCACTCCTCCTCCCCAACCAACACCGGCTCCTCGACTGAACCCATCTTTGCTGGAAAGTCAAATTTCAGTAACAGGGTCAGGCATCCCTGATGGAATGGTGGATGTGTTGCTAGATGGAACACGAGTTGCCAGAGGAAAAGTTACAGAAAAGGGAACCTTTGACGTTGATGTCCCAGTCCTTGAACCAGGACAAATTATTACAGCAACGCAGACCATCAATGGACAAACGAGTGCTCATTCTCTCCCGATAATTGTAGAGAAAGCTTCGCTCACAGAGATCGAGATTCATCCTGCCCTACCTCTAACAATCGATCAGGGTCAGACCCTCCCCTTCACCGTGAGAGGTCTATACTCTAATGGACGGATAGAGGACCCGCTGCCTGGGGTGACCTGGTCCACCGAGAACTCAACGGTGGCCACCATCGATGCTGAAGGAATCGTCACGGGCATCACGGCAGGAACCGCAACCATTCAAGCGAAGCGGGATGAGATACAATCCCTATCAATGATAATGAGAGTGAAGCCTCGCCCACCGTCCATCACCACAACCTTAAAAGTGGGAGATCGCATCATACGTGGCACGGCCGAACCTTCAGCCAAAATCAAGATAATGATCAATGAGGTTCCTCTCAGAACACAAATCCTTGCCGATGCCCAAGGCCGATGGCAGACCAGCGACCTACCACCCTTGAAAGAAAAGGATCAGGTCAGCAGTACGCAAGTTGTGAGTGGAATTCAGAGTGTCTCTTCATCTCCAGTCGTCGTAGGACCGGCGATACTTGAACGGATTGCGATTCACCCCGCACCATCCGCAACCGTGGAGCAAGGTCAAACTCAAGAGTTCACCGCTTCCGGGACTTTCTCGAATGGAAGAGTGGAGGCTCCCTTACCGAGGGTAACCTGGTCCACGGAAAACCCTAACGTGGCCACCATCGATGCCGAAGGAATCGTCACGGGCGTCGCGGCAGGAATCACCGCCATTCGAGCTTCACGTGAAGACAAGGAGTCTTCTCAGGCGACACTCACCGTGTACCCATTACCTCCAGCAGTTACCTCCCAATTGAAGGCCGGAGACACGACCGTGAAGGGAACGGCAGTCCCCTTAGCCAATATTCAGTTAGCCTTAAATGATGAAACCAGCGGAGATTTGGTGCAGGCGAATGAGAAAGGAGAATGGAGCATAGAAGGCTTGTCTCCTTTAGCTGAAAAAGACCAGGTGACGAGCACACAACACGTGAATAACATCGAAAGCTCGCCATCCAACCCGGTGATTGTGGGTCCCGCCGTACTTACGCAGATTACCCTGCTCCCCGCTCCTTCCACCACGGTGGACCTAGGACAATCCCGGCGCTTTACCGCACTAGGGCCCTTTTCAGATGGACGAGTCGAAGACCCCTTACCCAACGTGACGTGGCTCAGTACGAATCCAAACATTGCTACGATTGATGCCGAAGGGATGGTCACTGGAATGAAAGCTGGGAAGACGACAATTCAGGCTACTCGTGAGGGCGTGGAATCTTCTCATACATCGATCACGGTGAAACCTCTGCCTCCGGTCGTCACCTCTTCATTAAAAGCTGGAGACACTATCGTGGCTGGATCAGCGAGTTCTTCAGCTGAAATCCAAATACTAAGGAATGGGATGCAAATCGATACGACGGTTTTGGCTGATTCCCAAGGCACGTGGCAGGTCAACGATCTGCAATCCTTGAGTGAGAATGACCAAGTAACAGCCTTGCAAATTGTCAACAAAGTCCAAAGTGATCCTGCCAAAATCGTCAAGGTACTTCCCAACAATCCACCTTCTTTCAATCCCATCGACGATCAAATCATTACGGTTGGGGAAACATTGAAGCTCACTCTCAACGCTGTGGACCCAGAAGGCGATGAGGTATCCTTCGAAGCCATAGACCAACCCTTGCCCGCCAACAGCTTCCTGGAAAAAGAAACAGGTCTTTTTACGTTCACTCCATCGACTAACCAAGTGGGAGAAACCAGGCTGAATTTTCTAGCGAGTGACGGATATGCCTCTCAGCAGAAAACGATCACGGTCAAAGTCACGTTACCGAAAAGTCTGGTCGTTCTCCTTGATAATCCGGATGGAACAGTTGGAAAAATTCAAGTCGCGAATGCTGCAGGGATGCAAACCCTGGATAAGGCCGGACAAGCCATTGGAATCGGTCATTCCAACGAACCCCTTCCTGAGCCCTTCCTATTGAAAAATGAGGATATTCAGGAAACATTTAAAGATGTATTGAAAGCCAATCCTGAAGAACCCATCAAATATATCTTATATTTCGAGACTGACACCAAACTTTCCTTCGAATCCGAACAGCAGTTACCGGAAATCATTTCGAGCATTACCGCCCGCACGGCACCTGACGTCAGTATTGTCGGCCATTCCGACCGTACGGGCTCCGTTGAATACAATAACCAATTGTCTTTACGAAGAGCGACTTCCGTCAGAGAAACATTTGTTGCTAAAGGTATCGACCCTCTGATCATGAATGTGACGAGCCACGGTGAAAATGATCCTATTGTAGAAACCCCTGATGGTGTCAGCGAACCGTTGAACCGTCGCGTTGAGATCATCATTCGGTAGTCGAGAATCTATCCTACCAACAAAAAATTGTCGAAAATCCAATTTCGCTGATACTATCGGAACAGCCACAATCCTTTCGACTTCGGGATTATAGACAAACCCACGTATTCAGGACTTATGTATGAACCTGAATAGTCAAAACCGGAAGGCATTCATTCTTTTCTGCATCCTTGGAGGATGCACACCCCTTGCACCGTCACTTATTCCGCCCCCCGCACTGAACCCTTCATTGCTGGAGGGCCAAACCATGATTACTGGATCAGGAGTCTCTAATGGAATCGTGAAAATTTCGATAGATGGAAAAGCCGTCGCTCAAGGAATAATCTTTGAAAAGGGAAACTTTGGTGTTGATGTCCCAGTCTTGATCCTTGGACAGGTCATCACGGCTACCCAGACGATTAAGGGTGAGACGAGCCCATCATCCCATCCAATAATTGTTCAACGCGCCCCCCTCATTCAGATCACGATTAGTCCTCTCACACCCATTACCATTGAACAGGGGCAAATTCAACGATTTTCCGCGAAGGGGGCTTTTGCGAATGGCCGGAAAGTCGATCCCCTTTCCAACGTGAGATGGAAGAGCACGAATTCTGTCGTGGCAACCATCACCCCCAATGGGGTTACCACCGGCAAAGAACCGGGAAAAACCACTATTCAAGCCAGTCGAGATGGAGTTCGGTCCTCACCGATATCCCTTACCGTCAAACCACACCCACCGACTATCTTGAGTTCCTTGAAGGCCGGAGACTCCATAATCGAAGGAAAAGCCACCTCATTTTCTACCATTCAAGTCTCGGTCAACGGCACCCCCCGTGGCAACCCCGTAGTGGCCGACTCCACAAATCAATGGAAGGCTAGCATGTCACCGCCTCTCAACCAGAACGATCACGTAACCAGCACACAAACCGTCAATGGTATTGAAAGTGATGCATCTCCAAGACTGACCACCGGTGAAAATAATCCACCAACTTTTTCACCAATTGGGAATCAGAGGCTACTGGTTGGGGAGACTTTGACCATTTCTCTTGCCGCCCAGGATCCAGATGGGGATGAGTTGAAATTCGAGGTGACGCCACTACCAACAAATGGTTCACTAGATGCTGAAACAGGCCGATTTACCTTTACTCCGGAAGTTGACCAAATGGGAGAAACGACACTCACGTTTCGCGCCACAGATGGAAATTTGGTTGATGAAAAAACCGTATCTATCAGCGTCCTGTTACCGGACAACCTTGTGATTCTTCTCCAGAATCCAGATGGGACAGTCGGAACGATACATGTTTCTAGCGCGGGGAAAACCAAAATCCTTAACCAGGCTGGACATACTATCAGGCTCACAAGAACCAACACTCCACTAACCGACCCCTTTATAATCGACGATAAAGAGATCAGGGAAATATTCCAAGAGGCGTTGATAACCGAGCCTGAAGAGCCGCTGAAATTCGTTCTTTACTTTATAACCGATACCACAGAACTTTCCCCAGAATCTCAACAACAACTTCCCCAAATCCTCTCGATCATCAAAGATCGACCTGTTCACGACATCAGTGTCATTGGCCATACTGATCGAACCGCAACCGATGAGTACAATCATCAACTTTCCCTAGAACGCGCAAGTACCATACGCAACGCGATCGTCAGTGGCGGTATCGAGCCGCACGTTGTAGAAGTCACCGGGCATGGCGAGAACGACCCATTGGTGAAAACAGCTGATGATGTCAAGGAACCCTTGAACCGGAGGGTTGAAATCATTGTAAGGTAAATATACTCAGGATTTTTTCTAATCTATGACAGAGTCAAGATATCTTTCCCAACCAAAGTTTTTTCGCCGTTAGTTCTTTCCCATAATGCCCCCTCGCCAACGATCTTTTTCAAATCACATCTACTATAGAATTTTAGCTTTACAAATTAGGGTTACCCCTCACCCCTCTCCCTCAAGGGGAGAGGGAATGAATGGTGTACGAGTTAAAAGTTAAAATTCTATATAAACTCCAACCTCCCACTAAGCGCCAAAACACCAAAGTCTTTGTTTCGCTTCGAGACTCTCGCGGCGAGGTTTCATCATAGAGGCTCTCTTACCACAATTGTAGTCTTGAATTGTAGTCTTGCGCATGCACGGTGTATTCAAAGTGATACATCATTCAACCTTTCCGATGATCCTGCTGCCTACAGTACGATCCTTCAAGACATCTCTTCTATACAGTGGAAATAACAAGGTATCTGTGGAGGTTTTGCGTTCTAATTTTTTCTTATATGTCACTTACTTTTACTAGCATGACTTTTGCTTTCTAGTATTCTATTTATCGTTAATGAAAGTTCGTCAATTTCAGACTATGACCAATTAACCAATTGCTCAAACGAGACCGTTTCTTTTGAGAAAGGGTTAAGAACGAATCGATTGGCTGGATACTCCGATGAAATTGTCTTCAAAAGTTTCCACGATTTGGCGTCAGGCAAACAAGGTCCGTAAAGGTTATAAAAAATCACTCCTTCACCAAGCACAAGAAATCTTTTTGCTCTATAGCGGCCCTGGAGCGTTGAGCCCGAGTGAATATTATGAATATGGATTATACGACGATCAGCACTTTTCCAAATCCGGGAAAAAGCAGTTTTTAGGATATCGTTGCCAGAAACTCTATGAAAAATTAAACGTGAGATCATGGCATAGCACGGCAAACGACAAATTGCTCTTTGAGGCTGTAATGGAAGGAATGGGACTCGCGACGCCCAAAATCTTTGGAGTCTTTCATTCACAGGGACGTCATGTGCGAGGCGCAGCATCCTTAAGAAATATCAAAGACCTAAAAACCTTTTTGGCCAATCATCAAAACTATCCATGTTTCGTAAAACCTATACATGGCTACTTTGGCAAAGGAACATTTCTTATTCGTCAATATTACGCTTCAGACCACACTATCTTGACTCAGAATGGGAGAATCCCCTTAGAGTTTCTGATCAAAGGACTGCAACCATTTGGAAACACTGGCTGGCTAATCCAGCAATATCTTCTTCCTTCTGCAAAGATTCAAACAATCTGTGGTAATCGGCTATCAACGGTTAGACTCTTGGTGCTTCAAACTCAAAGTGGTCCCCTGCTTTTCCGAGCCAACTGGAAAATTCCAATAGGAAACAATATCGTCGATAACACAGATGGCTGGACCAATGGGAATATCGTTGCGGCAGTGGATCATCACAACGGAACAGTTCAACGCGCGTATCAAGGAAGAAACGGAGAGTTATATCCCACAGATTGCCACCCAGATACGAAGGTTTCGCTTCAAGGCCTAACAGTTCCCGATTGGGACTCGATTAAGGAATATGTGCTTTTTGCAGCACGAGGTTTTCCAGGAATAGGCTTTCAAGGGTGGGATATAGCATCAACCAGTCATGGAGTCATGGCACTTGAAGTCAATCTTGTCACGCATTCCACGGTCGAAGCGACACAACGGGTCAGTGGACAAGGGTTCCTCGACAATATGCTTGTCGAAGCTCTAGAGCAGGTTATCTAATTCTCCCATGACCAGAATCTCTAGCGTCATCCCATCTCCAAAAGCTGATGCTCGGGGTTGCGTTCCCGGGCAAAGTTTTTAGACCACGGAGATCGAAAAAGAACGACCGGACGCTCACGTTGGTCGGTGACAACCATCGCATCGGATGGTGCTTTAAAGGATTTGACATCGCCTTCAAGCCACGCGCTCGATTCATACGCTAAAACATCGAGCTGAGTCTCCACCCGATATTCACTTCGTAAACGAAACACAATAACAGCGAACTGCAATTTCCCAACCGCTCCGACAAAAAGCTCTAACTCATCAAGGCTTTTAACTATTTGGATCGCACCTTCCA
>JAAAKL020007590.1:0-16730 GCA_010016065.2 Carybdea cf. marsupialis auct. non (Linnaeus, 1758) | reverse complement strand
GCAACAGCAATGGTACCGTCTCAAGCCGAGAGTGCTCAACCTGGCATAAGCTAGGGAGCGAAATACTCAATCTGCAGTCTACATACATACATACATACATACATACATACATACAAACAACCATACATACATACATACATATATACATACATACATACATACATACATCCATACATGAATATATGTTATAAACATATTTAAAGGCCCCACCAATATTTTAGCAGAAAATAATATTTCATTAAATGATTGACTCAAATCTCTGATAAATAATATTTGTTACAGATGAGAGCACAAGAACATAAAGGTCATAAAGGAATTAGGGAAACCAAAGGGGAACTAATTTTGTGTAGAGGAGCCAGCTCTATTTTAGAACTAATAAAATGGGCCCTTAGGTTTCCCTACATGTCAATTAAAGTAAAGCAATACAAAAATAGCAGGCACCGTAAAGTAATGCAGGAGACACCATAAAGTAATGCAAACCCTGTTTGTGATATAAATTGCCTCTACCTTCCATTTCTATGTTGGCAAGAATGATGTTGAAGTACCCAACGATGTTCAAAGTTTTTCTTGTTACAATAAGGATTATATCTATTGAATTGTTAATAAACACACATTGACAACATGCCAGATTGGATAACCAATGTAAGCAATAAAACCTACATCTCAACCTTTGCACTGCAAGACATCAAACTCAATGCCAAAATCTTAACAGCTTTGAATTAACCATATTTAGTATCAATTGAATGAGGCCTAAGAGTGCAGAGTTTTTGGAAGTGAGCATCAATTGCATAAAATTTTATGATTGATAATTTTACGTACTAAATACTCCAATAGGTAAGTAGTAACAATTTTAAGCAAGTATGAATACATGCAGAATGTGTTGAATAAACATGAGCAGATTTCTATTGCCATCTATCTTACACAATTCAGATTTGGCTAGCTTATCATGCTATGAATAAAAACCTAGCTCCTGTAGTCTCCTTATTATACGCCACGTCAGTGATTCGCAAAGTTTTCTGGATTGTCTGGATTGTCGCCCCCTCAGTGATCAAATAGCTCCATCATCACCCCCTTTATATGACAATACAACAAATTTTGAACTATTGTCATAGTTCAAACAGCACATGTTGGTAGTAGTTTTAAGTGTATTTTGGGTACGGTTTTTAAACGTTACATTTCAATTTTTCATTCTCAATGTGATGGTTGGTATTGACAGTGTAAGGAGAGTTTTCTCATTTCCGGTGTAAATTGAGTCAGGTATAGGCGTACGTCTATCACTTCCTTCAAAAACATTTTTGCCCCCATTGGGGCAATATCACCCACATTGGGGCAATATCACCCACATTGGGGCAATATCACCCACATTGGGAAACACTGTGCTAAGTGATTTTGTCCAGAGCATCATACGCATATGCCATAAAATGTTCTTTAACTGTTTTTTTACTCACTTAAGTTACATTGAACAAGACTGGCAATGTGGTACGAAGTTAGACTACTTATACCCAGCTTTTCCTCTTTTATCAAGCCATCCAATTTCTTCTGTTCAATGTAGAACTTGTAGGTCCAAGTTAGCAAGCCATACTCTGAGACATTACAGGGGAGGGGGAGCTTAAAATGCACCAAAAACAGAAATATCAGACCTGACATCATTCATACTACTGTATTCATGTCTTCAGCTACAAGTATGTTTATCATTAGCAAATACAAGTAGTAAATCCCTTTTATCAACACAGGGAAAATACCAAACTGCATTGAAGAATGACAACAAACCAAGAAGAGATTTAGTATGTAGGTAAAGATGAAGAAAAGCAAAGAAAAACAGTTCCAAAAATATATATTAAATAGATCCAGTTGAAACCTACATTAAACATTAAAGCTCAAGCAAAGGAACATATTGAAATAAAGCACAGTGAACAAGAGAAGGAAGATGCTAGTAATGTGGCATAAAAAAATTAATATATATGTAGTAATAAGAATATGACATAGGGTCAATGGTTAAATTTGGCATAACTGAAGAAACAAAATACCTAAACCAATTCTTGTATGTTAACAAAGTAGGTTCTAACAAAGAGCTCAGAGTACATGATGCAATCATCTGTCTGGGAACTTAAAAATATCCATACTTCTGTTTTTGGCCTGATGATCATTAATCAAACAGATGCCAAGATGAACTGGGCAGTGTATATAAAACACATGTACTAATGATGTACGAAATCACCCAGAATATCTAGCTCCCTATGTTTGACAGGAATACTAGCTAAGTCTCCATCAATTCATCAATAAGGAAGTGCCCATGATATTTAATGGGTAATGTAGGTAGTATGTGCCCTTAAATGACTGTAAGTAACAGAAATATTTACAAAATGTACATAGAATTTCCCTGTAAAACAAAATGTAGATACGTAAAACTCACCATTTGTCTACAATGAGCTTCCCAGTAGTTATTCATCATATTGAGGAATACATTGTAATCCATGGAATCCGTATTACATATTAAGGTCAAAAATTAAACAAGTAGTAAAATCACTCATACACTACTACAGAAATTCAGCAGCAGTTTGAAGACAAAGAGTTCCAGATTCTTGCAGTCCTAGGGAAGAAACTGTTAGCATAGAAATTTCAATTTGTTTTATGAATATAAACAGAGAGTCATGGAGAGATTCAGCATCCCAACTGCACCTTGACTTGATGCGGCAAAGAGGAACCAACTCAGCCAGCTTAAAAGCATACTTAACAAAGAAGTACATGTAGAAGGACTTAAAGATGTAAAATCTCTATGGTGAGGCAGAGGTTGAAGTGGCAAGTTCAGGGTCAACTGCTCAAGAAATTCAGTTTTGGAGCTGGTCAAATATATGATATAACAATCTGGTACACAAGTCAAAAGATTATTCAATATTTGATAAATCAATTTTCTAAAAACTAGTGAACAATACAAAATAAATATTAGCTTAGAAAGTAATTTTAGTCAGTTTTGAAATAAAATGTGGAATTAAGAGATAATGTCTAGGTTTTTACAATGAACAGCTGGGAAAAATAATATGTGTTGGAGCCAAAAACAGAAATGATAGAGTGGATCAAGAGAAGGTGTATCATTTTAAGGTTCATTCGACTGACCATTACCAAAAATAACTCACCATGACTCAATATTTCTAATACTGGTATCTAAATGCCTTTCTTGCCAATGAATATCAAGTACACATATGATTAAATATTTTAGTGTTCTCCTTGTATGATAACAGAGGTAACTTGCTTATTTTTATTAGCATTATTACTGACCTTGACAATATTATCATCAGTGATAGCAAAGTCCCTGGGAACTGGCAGGTTAACTCTGTTGTCAATTTTAAAGGGAGATGGTGAAGCTTTAGAATGTGGTAACTACTCTGGATTGAAGATGACTAGAACAAGTTAATAAAGTGGTAGAGAGTACACATAATACATTGCCTATTAAGAGAACCAGTGCCTGTAGATAATAAGCAGTTTTGCTTTATGCACAGTCATGGTGAACAAACCTGAACGAGCTATGGATCGGGACTCATGGCGAGTGAACATCAGACCTGGATGACATGGCAGAACTTCCAACCCTCGGACACGGGGAAGAAAGGGAAGAAAAACTGACGAGTAAGTAAATAAGTAAGTATGGTATAACTACAGGAAAAGTAAAGCAAAGAAGAAAAACCTTACTTTGCTTTTACTGACCTTGGGATAAAGTGGCCACCACATGCAAGCATGGAAAAGTGACGTTAAAATTAGACAGTGAATGATGATTATGATGATGATGATGATGATGATGATTAACATTATTATTATCATTATTAAGCAAATTAAAAAAGCAAAGTCCTAGAGACATTATGTTGATAAAAACTGTCGCTAAAATCTTACATGAGCGATTACATTGTACTTTGCCTCGTAACGGTCTTGACTCAGTGGATCATGATGTGGAAATAAAAAGGAAGTTTAGGTGGTATATCAATCGCTTCTTTAAAAGGCCAAATGCTACAATAAAACCATTATTTAGCACTACTAAATGTTTGGAGCATTTTGGAAAGGTATTAGGAAGTCGTTTTCCCAAACATTCATTCTTCATTCCTGATTGGATTTCAAAATTTGGGACCCGAGAAATAATTTTTGCCCAACAACCACTGACATATCAGCAAGTCACCAATGCAATCCATCAGATGAAATCAAATGGCTTGCCCTGTCCTCTGGACCAAATATCTGTTTTGTTGTTCAAAAGATCTCTGTTTTTACCTTCTTTCATCACAGAGGTACTAAAAGAAATATGGAAAACAAGTAACATCCCGTCTCAGTGGAAGCAGGTAGTAACTATTCCTATTCACAAGAAAGGTTCCACTGATCAGCCAGAAAATTTCCGTCCAATAACTTTAGAGTCAGTGCCTTTGAAGATCTTCACTTCTGATTTAAGAATCCGTCTTTACTGCTTTTAAAAGGCCAATAATTATATTGAAACTTCTATTCAAACGGATTTATAAAAGGTTTATCCGGGCCTTTCAAACACACAGCTCACTTATTGTATCTCGTTCAGAAGGCAAAATTGAAGCAGAGGTCTCTTGTTTTAACTTTATTGGATTTTAAAAATGCGTTTGGTGAAGTAGAGCATTCACTAATTCCTGTCATATTAAAATATCATCACGTTCCTCAAAACTGCATTAATATGATATCAAATCTTTGTGACCATTTTTATACCATTTTTAGGCCATTTGTTCATGTAGGTAAAGGTGTCTTGCAAGGTGATTGCTTAAGTCCCCTTATATTTAATCTTCTCATAAATACGTTTGTGCAGTACATCAAACATGAACGATTTACTCAACTCAGCTACTGTTACTCAAATATTTTTAAACCTGTTATTGGTACCAATTTGCTGACGATGCAGCAGTTTTAACTGGTCATGAGTAGGAGAATCAAATTCTCTTAAATGTTTTCACCGCTTAGTGTACATGGAATGGCATGACACTACGGGTTGCAAAATGCAAGTCATTTGGCATTGCTAAAGTCGGCTCATCATCGAAACAGTTTAGGCCAAAACTGCTGTTAAACAAAAAACCTGTGTCTGTCGTAGAATATAACGATTCGGATACCTTGGGAGGTTTTACAACTTTGAAATGGACAACACTGAACACAAAAAGGCTTTAATAACAGAAGTTGACGATTGTATGCAACGTCTTGACCTTCTACCATTAAATCCCAAAAATAAGCTTCTTATATATCGAAGATGTCTTCTCCCAAAAATTTCATCGCATCTCACTATATGTGACCTTAGTAGTGCGTAGGTAAAGTCGGTATTAGGTATGAAATGCCATAGTGCCTTTCACAGATGGTTGGAAATACCATTAAGTGGCGCTTTAGATATCGCGCTACTCTGTAAAAGTAAATATGGCCTGAACATTACTGACATCTCTACAAAATTTCAACAATGTCAGGTAATGATAAGGAAAAAGTTGTGTTCAGCAAAAAATGTAGACATACGCTTTATTTTTCAAAGTACAAAATTTAAAAATATTGAGAATGACATTCGCTAGTAGTAAATCCGTGGCTAAAAAAGTAAGAGAACTGAAAGAATTGAAAGTAATAAACAAAATGAACACTCAAGGTATCGTTCTGAGGTCATTAATAAACGAGGGCCTAATGGACCACATTCGGGTTTTGCATGGTGCATTAAATAGTTTGCCCAAAAATATTTACAACTTTGTCATTCAATACATAAACAACTCTCTTCCTACGTTAAAAAATCTCCAGCGTTGGAAAATATCGAATAGCAGTCTTTGCAAAGCTTGTCTAAATTGTCAGACTTTACAGCATGTCGTCTCTGGTTGCTTTGAGCATCTCAAAGAAGGAAGGTGCAACTTGAGACATGACTCCATCCTTCTCAACCTTAGCAAATTTTTATCTTCAAACGGAGATTTAGATATCTATGCTGACACCCCTGGCTACAAGTCTCCATCCATAATCACTGGTGATCGTGAAAGACCAGACGTACTTATTCAAAAAGGAAAATACTTGTACGTATTGGAACTTACCGTTGGGTTTGAAAACAAACTCCAGGCTAATGCTATTGGAAAGCGTGTGAAGCATCATGAACTCTGTAACCGACTAAGAGCATCATATTCTGTGAGATTTGTAAATCTCAGTATGGCGGCCATTGGAACAGTCGCTAAAGAAGCTGAATCATTCCCTGACTTCCTTGAGTATATATACATCTCTAAGAAGTTATCTGTATGTTGCATTCGGGCTACATACTTTTTGTTTTGTTGCAAGGACAAAGACTGGAACACTCCAGACTTGTTAATAAAGTCCTTCGTACTTCCTGTTAACATGTCTGTGACTTTGTTAGTATAAAGTTTTCTTATTTGCTGGGCTAGTTAATATTCTTTTCACAAATTTTTTATTATAATTTCATGGTTAAATTGTTTTGTATATTACTTGTATTAAGAACATTTAGATATGCCTGTCAAGTGATTATCTAAATTTGTAGTTTATCAATGAAATAAATAAATACAATGTTTAAAAAATTATATTCTAAGAGCTTTCGCACAGGCTGTTCTTGATGCCGAAATATTCCTCTTAGGTGAGCCACAACTAGCAGCCAAGGGCCAAGAGAACTTCTTTTTCCACCTTACATTTCAGCAGTAGCAGTAGCCACACTTTTCCCTTCCACTAAATGACAACTTTTCTATTATGAGCTAAACAGATATAGACCTCTCAAGTTCACTAACTCTAGCATTTAAATGGTATAAAGGGAGGCATTTAGTGATGCACAATGCAAGCGTATCTTGAAAAATGCACAATGATAAAGGGGTTTCTGACATTGACTCTTGCAGTAGAATTGCTAGCATTGCCGGGTTAAGTTTTTACAAGTTTTCTCAATCGTAACGTCCGGGTAATGGAAGCTTGTCATAACTGGTAGTTGTCGACCAAGATTTTCTGTTTGTTCGACAAGATCCTTGGTTTCAATTGAATGGGATTCAAGCAACGATAATTTGCTTTCAGGTGACATTACTTTTTGTAAATGTTAAATATTAAAAACAGGAATTCTTGAGAATTCGTTTGATAATATGAAAACCAATTTTCAAAAAATTCTCTTCTCTTCTTCTTGCTCCATCGAACATTTTTGGGCAAAGAGAAACTTAGATGAGATAGGTGCACAACGGATTTCCTGATCTCAGGAATAAGTTTGCAATTCACATAACTTGGCTCGACACTCTCTGTATCACGACGCTTTCAAGTTGAACCACCTCAATCTTGTGCATATTAGAAAGGTTTAGGAAGTCTCATTTATTTTCCACTTGCATAGTGCAGCTCTATCACTTAAACTCCATTTGCACTCACCGCGCTTGCGTTTAAAGTTCATAAAATCTGGTATGTTCAATGCGGAGATTATCTGCAGCTGTGGCTCTGTTGATTGGCTTAGCCAATTGCGAGAGTGGTAGTAGTTGTCCATGTAAGGTCATACCCCTTACCAAGAAAATTCGTCTTTAGAAAGAACCTGTTTCCTCTATTCTATAATAATCGTCATGTGGTTCCTTAGATCTAATTCAAAATAGTAAGACCAGACCATCTGATTCATAAAGTGTTAGAATTTAAGCAATAATTGAGCATGTCATTTTTGATACATTGTCGGAAGGATAAACCCCACCGCATCAGATTCGTCAAAAGAGACATTTTGATAGAGGATGTAAACCTCTCTTGGATAGTCGTTCTGGCTCACCATCTTTTCTAGCTTGTCCGGTTCTGCCTTAATCAAAGTGGGCTGTGTGGAGAAAACTTCAAGAAAATAGGCTCGCGATTGTGTAAAACATAACTCGATTACAATAAGGTTGCATGTGCAATCACAAGTAGGAAAAAACTAATTATACACTCTTACCGCGAACAATAAGTAGATATCAAAAGGCCTGGTAACAATTCTCCACAGGCTGTATCACTTGTTGTTTCTCCATTAACTTTCCATTCTACATGAACCCATTTTAAGTTGTTCGGCAAGCAGTTCCAATGTTTGCTTTTTGGCCTTTTGGTTTTTCGTTTTCCATCTTGAATGTCGTTGGCTAGGAGGTAACGGACTTGTCAAACCAATCTCAGGCGGCCTTCTTTAGCTATATCTGAGAGTGGGCATATTTGAGATCTTTACCATGCCTTCTTATTGGTAACATGGTCTTGTTATCGCAACTTTAAAATCTTTCTTAGGCGTCTTCAGTGGAAGAAATCGATTTCTTTGAACTAGCTGCCAATCATTGTCATGCTCCACTCTAGTACGTGGCAGTAGACGGCTGGTATGCAAGACAGTAAGCGCCAGCTACCAACCACTTTCTCAGTAATTGCTAGCTAAAGGTTGCTTTGCGCAGAGAACCCTTGGGGGTGCTATGCACATTCCTAGATGACCAAAGACATTTCTGATCAATGAGTGACTTCGGCTACCTAGACACCACCTTGGTCCAATATCAGAAGCTTTCCCTGCTAAATCAGTCACCTGTGTCAGTTTAAATGAATGAATCTTGTCCCAAGAATTGTCGAAGTAATGCTGTCTATGTAAAAATGGAAGATCCTTCTATTCTTTAGAAGCGGTAGTGGTAACATTTGCCCTTATACCTCCGTTCCTCTCAGCCAGTAGACGAAGATCTCGCCGAAGCTCAGCGCGGTTTCAGTGCCTCAAGCTAGCCTTGTGATAGGATACGTATTGAGGATGTGATTGGCACTTGTTGTAATCATCGCAGTCGCCTCGGCTTTATTGTCGCGGTTCCCTATGAACATATCATCATTGACGTAATCATTGTATAAACACTGTGTAATCAGTACTATCACGTTAGTTGTTTCTCAATTGTGAAGTGGAGGAGACGATAAGAAAATACTAAAAAGTAATCTCGTTTCGTCTTAAAGGACTTGAACTTTTTGTCTATCACGTCAGTAATCAGCGCGAAATCGGAGGATTAGTAAGCCTTTGACTTGTAATGCCATTGATATTCAAGAATGCACTGTAGCTAATAGGAGTCCTATAAGTAAGATAGGCATGCAACAGAGGACCTAACAGCAGATACAGATAAAAGAAAAGATTGATCGGGGTTGTTACGTCAGAAGGCAAAGCTACAACCGAAATTAAAATTGCTGCTGAGACAATTGACAGGGAAAGGCTTTGAACAGAGTTGCAAATTAAGAACTTGAGAAATCAAACTGGTTTCGTTTAATACATGAGAATAATTTACACAATCGTATTTATATTGAGAGGTAGGAAATATAATGAATAAAATATCTAGCCAATATCCTGTTATCTTCCGTACGGACATTCCAACTGTCTTATTTTGGTTGCAAGAATGCGGTGATGTATATGTAAGAATGCATCGAGTTAAAGGTTTGCGCCAGAAGCACAGACATCCAATGGCCACATTCAGTGCCGTATTATACCTAAAGAGGATTTAGACGATCCCTCATTAGCGGCTTCGTGATCATGTTACATCGAGTTACATGTTTCGTAAATCTCACTTTGAAGTTGTACTCACTTTTTGTCGGCGTAAATAATCGAAATGAGAACTCTGTGGAAAGCCAAGTTAGTTCCCATGCTCTCCAGCAGAATCGTAGCAAAAGCTAGCGCGCCAAAACACATGGTAGCCTAGAGATATTCTTGCGTGCTTGCTAGCAAATGCTTAGGTGCCATTTTATTTTCGCTTCGTAGATTAACGATTTTGGAAAATACGTTTTTGTGGTATAAACACATTAAGTGTATACAAAATGTTTTCTAACTACGATATTATGTCCACCGAAATTTAAATATTAAAAACGTTGGTCCCGAACCACCCATTACAAGTGGATGGTAGAAGAATCAGTGGATTAAAAAGGATGTCCGTTGTCAATCCTGTCTCGATACATTACAACTCCTTTGTGGAAAAGATTCGACTTCATCCTTGACTTGAAATTCTCGTGGGCGTTACCTTGCGTAATTCGTCCAAAGAATAATCAAAATTTAACTACTTTCGGTTTCTTGGACAAAGTCTTCGTTTCCTTTTCACTTTCCGAATCCGAAGGCTCCAATGCGTCAATGCTAGTCGATTTTTGTTCCGACTTTCTTTTTCTTCTTTCTGATAATTTTAAAAACAGCAAAACTGAAGTGAAACAGCCATTTATTTTAAAGGAACTACACTGGTGTGGCTACAATAAAAAAAATTCTCTGACAATCATCATTAAGGCAAATCCTTTACTGTAAAAGTTCTGCCACCTTGAGTGAGCTACTACTTTCTGCCCCAAGCTATGACCAACGCTTATCGGAAATTGTTAAAATTATTGCTATCTTTGAAGTAATAGCTGCGGTAGTAGAGATGTGGTCTGCTGTTGATAGATTTCAGGAAAGCTGAAAAAAAAATGCTGTATATTCTCAAATTGAACGAGGGCTACAATTAAGATCACTTGTATTCCGCAGTGGATGAAATTGTATTAATGGCGGGTTTGCACAAGACGCAATACATGTGGTGCACACTTCTTGCAATGCTATGATGCTATGACATCGGTGAAACTCACTTAAGCACACTAAATATCTTTGAATATACTTTTCGACTCAGTTGATGCCATAGATGGTAAATTTTAATCATGTCGTGAGTCGCAGTCTTTTTTTGAGCTACGTTTCGAGAGATACTTAACTTCTAAAATAGTCACGCCTTCAACTGGGGAAATAGCGAGATACTGGACAGAGAGATCAATACAACAACCAGTACGATCAAAGAAACCATTAACTCCGTACACCACCGCAACCATATCAATAACATATCTTACAATATTCCAAACATATGGTTCCCAGCAATATCGAAGAAAACACAACAGACAAATAATAAGCACGGCACTATCTCTATAACGGGTTCGATTCCTACTTCCTCGGAGGTCCGCAGTCTAACAACATAACAATCAGTGAAAACTTCCATAGTCCATTAGCGTGAAGATGGGAGAAGTACCTCTCGAAAAGTAGCTCAGAAAAAGACTGCGACTCACGACATGATAAACATGTGCCACCTATGACACCTGCTGCCCGATTTAATAACCTCCCTAACAGAGATGAAAGGAAGTTACAAATGACACCACTGCACCGGGAGTATAAACTACACCGTGTGAATCAAGAGTTTGCATCCAGACATGGAAAAAGTAAAGACCACTAGGGTGGAACTAGACCACGCAAAAGATAATAAAAGAGTCGCATATTCTAGGGAAAAGACGGACACACCCATAGAACATTCCTATTTTCCATGAAAGCTGATTATCGTTGTTGAAAAGTCGAAGCCAAAAAACACAAACTTTTAACCGTGTGCACGAGGTGGAGATTGAGTAAACATTGGACACAGAAAATGCACAGACAAGTTGATAGAAAACCTTGAGAATTCACTTACAGCTGTGCAGTATTAGCATGAAGATATATTGCTATTTATCCGTATGTTCAAGTTATCTAACGTTTATACGCCCAATGCAAAACAAACTTGGTTAGAGTTAAGAAAGTTCGACATGGACGGTATTCGAGTTATGAGGCGTAATCGTAATTGACTACAACCCTTGGCGATTTAATAAGAGTTCGAAAAAAGAAATGATTAAATTTTGTAGCATTTAAGTTGGCATTTATATCATGATTATCAAAAGTGTAAAAAAAAGCAAAGGCTCCCTTACAACTTAGATGGAAATAATATTTCACAGAGTGTACTGCGTTACAAAGCAAAACATAGTCTGACCTAAACCAAAAAATACACGCGTAGATAACTAACTTCGACAAAGAAAACATACAATAGCTATTCCGTTCTCGGGAAAAATCACCACGATAAGGTGGATATGACTTTGGGAAACTATGAAAATCGACAGCTTTATGTCTGTACGGAACTCAAACAATAGAACACAGTTTGTTTTCTCAAAAATTCGCACGTATTCTTAGGTTTTTATAAATTTTCATGATCCTAAAAAACAAAACAATGGTTTGCATTCTTCTACTAATTTCAGGATTAAGAGAATTACTACAACAAACCTAAACTTTCACCTACCTTTCGATTTGTTTGGTCTTCGCTTCTCGGGACAGTCTCGTTTGAAGTGCTCAATAGAACCACAAATCTTACACCCTCCACCTGTTTATCAAATAGGAAAGCTAACAACTAAAATAGATTGATGGTTGGTAATTAAGGCACAAAATGAACAAATGCGATAATGAAGCATAAATTCGCCCATCCAAGAGGCATTTGTACGAACGCCATAGGAGTCCGGGGACTCAAGATTAAGAATCCTTGATTTAGTTAATCAGCTCCCTTGTGAAAGCCTTACCTGTTCTTTCTGATATTGATTTATTTTTCAACTTGGCCTCCCGTCATTTATCAAGGGACGCACTACCTCCTTTGTTCAATGCCCTTGTCATGTTACATGATGGGCGCTGAAAACGTGTCAACTGTAAACATTGAAAAACGTGTAAACTGTAAACATTGAAATCGTGTAAACTGTAAACAATGAAATCGTGTAAATGTAAACATTGAAATCGTGTAAACTGTAAACATTGAAAACGTGTAAACTGTAAACATCGAAAACGCGTAAACTGTAAACATTGAAAAACGTGTAAACTGCAAACATTGAAATCGTGTAAACTATAAACATTGAAAAACGTGTAAACTGTAAACATTAAAAAAAGCGCAAGTGCAATTTACATGAGTGTAAAATTTCAAGGACCATTGGTCGTATCCTCCTATCCCACAAATACTTCTTGAAAAGTTAATCTACGTCACTCCAGATAAATCGGTGTGACCAGTGATTGGCCAAAACATTAGTAATAATGAATGCATTTCTTTTACACTACTTCGTTCTTTGTCAATATTTAATAGTGTAAGCAGCACAGCGAATATTATATTTCCGTCCTTCTGGTTCAAAGTGAATCGTATCATTTGCGAGCATTATTGATTCAAGGAGGAGCCCAATGACCCTTTACGTCCATAGAGACCCGCAATCATTTGAAGGAAGGTATTCATTTACTGGTATTTGATATCTCTCAACTGAAATTTTAGGTGCAGAACAGGCAGTCAAATGCTATGTCATTACAAGTAGTCTCACCTTCTGGATAAAGACCTCTTGGATTATCAGGGCACTGACTTGATATGTGTCCAACAGTTTTACAAATGAAGCACTGAGCATGTGGGTATTCACCTGCATAGGTAGGCAAGAATGAGATAAGAGTCATTCATAAAAGGAACCAATACGGGGAAGGGTCAATTTGTGTTGTCCTTTGAGGGGCTGCTGAGGTGCTCCTGTAAATGGGGCTTTTACAGAAGTGAATTGCAAATTATGATTAAATGTCCCCCTTGTGTCACTATTGACCCGTCTGGGAAATTAATTCTGATCTAATGATTGAGTGGCAGGGGCTTATTTAATAAGAACGACTACTACAAATTGATGCTTAGCAGTATAAACATGAATCTTTTTAAATGCAGTAATCACAGCAGCATCGATCTACGCAATAATTCGGTACTGATAATAAAATAAAACCTAGCTTCCCCAGCTTAGAAACGTAATATTGTAATAAACTCAAAGCGCAATTTGTCACTGCTGGATGACGCAGTGATTAGATCCCTGTGTTTTATGACGCCCTGATCACATGATCAGAGAACAGAAACTTAATAAATCTAACAATGCTAACCATGCTTCATATGATTATGCGTACGTATGCTTATCGATCAGACACTGTATTCATTCTCTAAATTGTAATTCCTCTTTTTCGCTATTCGCTTTATTTAGATATCTCTATTTACTAGTTCTTATAATCTTATTGTTAACTTTAAATTACTGTAGAATGTCATCGCAAAGAAATGCTGAGATAAAGATGACAAAGTGTCGTTCTTGGCTCGTCAACATTCCATGGACCGAAACTCCAGTGTAAGAACCCAGTTAGCAACACAATATTCTCTGTCAATATTCTCAGATCAACACAATCTATTTTGTTAATAATAGGTCATCATAAAAAAGATGAAGCGTTGTTACTTTATAGTACATGTGGCACTGTCAACATTTCAAAAGAATCGAAAGGCCCAGAGAAGAAAGTTCCTTCCATTAGATATTAACTCGACAGCATCTTCTAAATCTTTGTGGAAAGCCAAGACGTAAAATATATAACATAACAGGCTACTGAATCAAAACCGCAACAGGTTCAAGATCATCACCAATCTCTACAAAGATATTTCCCCCAAATCACTTTTTTCATTAAAAATTTCTCTATGTTTTTCACTCCTCTGGATACAAGTCGTCAAGATGGAATGAGAAAAGGAACGAAGTAACTGATAACCAGGTGTGTTTTAAAAGAGCCGATCAGAATTTGAACTGCCTGGTTGGTGCTGTGTTTTTTAACCAATCCAATAGTTGTTTTGAGTGTTTATGAATGATTAGGAGTAGTAGAGGTAGGAGCTTCAAGAGAATATCCTGAAAGCTGCTGATCAATTATTTTGTTTCTTTTGTTTAACATCTGAAAAAGCTGGTAGCAGAAAATAATCATGTTGATGTCATGAAGAAGTACAGGAAGAGATTAGAAGGGTGAAAATTTGGCTCATACTGTGACAGAGATCTGGATATATCGTCAGTAAGGGGGGTCGTTAGGCAACAAAGAAGGAACACCTTTGACAAGTGGCAAGGGAGCAAGCCACAAGGTGTCAGTCTTCGTATTGTGCCTGGCCAGATTTTGACATTAGCTGTCACAACGTGATGCAACGATTTGTATTTCACTAGTTGAACAACGTCGACACCTCTTCTGCCTAAACAAACGCTTATCCAACCAACAAATGTCCATCTCTGGCATCCTCTGCTCCACTGTCCTTCTACTATATCAGTTACCACTTGGCACTCTATGTCTTTTTTCCTTAGTATATGTCATAAGGAACTACACTGTCTCTACGGTAGTTTTTTTCATTTGTTGTCTTTCAGTCTGGGCTCATCTCAAGTGTCAACAGAGGTGCAAAGACAGCAAGTATAAAATGAGCGTTTTGAACTGTTAGAAAAACGAAGAAACAAATAGTGCAAGAGGTGGAATATTCATACCAGATAGTAATAGCTGTCCTTAGAATAAAGGAGAACGTGTACTAGAAAGATGGAGTGTACTCAGATGAGATTCGGAATCAATATCAAAGGTAATCAGTCGAATATAGCATTCCTAAAGGAAGACCTAACAGAAGATGTTATGGAAAGAAGGGTGGATTTCACTGTACTTAATATGAAGATTGATAAAGCAATCGGAGCATCAAGAATAACTAGCTTTGTGTTAAAAAAGGTAGCGAAGGGACATGTGAAAGAGTTAACAATAGTACTTTAAATGAATGCCAGTGGGTGAAAATAACCAGTGGAAGGAAAGCCGTGCTGCAGTGTAGCATGTCTTGAGGCAATGGCCGGCTGGAATATGGAATTTAAGGTGTGAAAGAAGTGATGGATACAAAACAGTGCAGGATGGTAAACGGAGATCTGTACTACTTTAATTACAGAGAACGAATAGCTACATTAGATGAAGTGCTCATCTCAAAGTGCAAGAGAAATACACTGCAATGAAGAGAAAGTAAATGATGCATTTTGGACCAAAAGGAGGCAACTGATGATGTGTCCGCATTTCAATGCATCTCGCAGAGAATCTGATATTAATTATGGTTCAGCACTGAGGTCTCTGTTATTGATGTTTATTAGTGATTGATGAGACAATAAGAAATTGGAGGCCTGGCGATCCATGCGACATCTTGCATGCCAATGGAAAGGTTCACACATCAGAGAATTAGGAAAGTGTTGAACCAATGCTAGTGAAATAAGTAGACAGGTTGGGAGTTTACGGGTTGATTAAACTTATAAAAAATGTGTGTTCAGAAGAGGGAGGACTGAGGAGGTGTTGCAAAAGTGGGTATACAAGAAATGTTACAGAATAGAAACTCCAAAACATTTCCTGCCTCTCATGCATGAGTAGAGGAGCTGGAGCCACTTGAATAAATAATGTATGTGTTGATAATGGGGAGGGGGTGGAAGAGGTACATTATCATTGCTATCAAGTAGACTTGCTAGAAGTGACTGGGGTTGCAGAGAAATCAGTTCTGTGGTAGAGTGCTGGCAACCAGAGGTAGAAAAAGGAGTTAGCGGTAAAGGAGCTAGTTAAAAAGAACATTGCAAATGTTGAAGCCTCTGTCAAATATGTTTCACAATCATATAGTTTTGGGACCTACAGCAAGGCTAGAACAAATTCTGATGAGCTGTGACAAGAAAATTTTGCGTTACATATCTGGTGTACCATTCATGGCTGGTGTAACATTCATGGTTGTGGCTGGAGTATGGAGTGGAGTTGTGGCATTGAGGAACAGGGTGTAGTCTTGAGAAGAAGATCTGGCTATGTTAAATGATTGTGGGTGTGAAGTAAACGATACAAGAGCATAGGAAACAATTATAAGAAGTACAACATCAAGAAATTGATTATGGAAATAACAGTATTACAAAATAATACACCTACAACTAGTTTTACAACTCCTAAAATAATTGCCATCAGCCTTTGGTAATTTAAAGGTAACTATTGAATTTCTGATAGTCTATAAATATCATGATTAGACAGAAAAGTAAACTTGGCTTGGTTTCTTTCGTCTCTACCTTTGCTGGTGAGTTTTGTAGTCTTATGATATTATGATGATTAATTAGCAACACGCTCAAATGCTTCTTAAAACTTAAAAATGGCAGAAAATTACTGAGCCCATAACCTGATATAATGAGCTGCGGCT
>JAAAKL020007589.1:0-16730 GCA_010016065.2 Carybdea cf. marsupialis auct. non (Linnaeus, 1758) | reverse complement strand
CGCTATTTTAACTAATGGAGGCCAGTACTCGTGACTACACTTTTTCGTAGTTGGAAACATTGGGAAGCTCGATCCAGTCTTTTTTAGAGATCATTGATGGTGACAAATAAGCATGTAAGCACCGTGTGTTCGGCTGCTGCCTGTCTGCACTTGTAGTGACGCAATATCCAAACAATAGACATCCCGAATTTCTCTTTCTCGTTGGTATGGAACCGTAGCTTAATAGAAAAGCGTCGTGTTGCGCAGCGCGGAGACCGCGGGTTCGATTCCCCGTGGTTCCACGATTTTTCACCTTGTCTACATTCAGTCATTACAAATGATGACCCTGACGTGAGTCGAAAACGCAGCCTTCTGATCTGCGTACGTCGAACACGCAACCAAATACTGCCCAGGGAGTGGCACAGAAAGGCATCTCGAAAGCATACCTGAGTTTCATGTACATGTTGGTTGTTAAGCACTTTCCAATATACCAAGCATAGAAGAGGAAAAGTTAATACACTTTACGTTACTTTTTCGAAAATCCGATCAATATGCTTTGTATTACATAAAACTACGGTGACTTCTTCATGTTGCATTGTTTGTTTCGTGTCGCTCTACTTATCTTGATTAACCCATCGTTCAACTACCGCGACCACGAATGTGATCACAAATTACTTCTATATCTTTCATTTCAGGAAGGAGAATGTAAGAGGAGGGAAAGTGAACAGACCATAATAATATGAAAGTGGAATATGGTGATAGAATAGTAAATTAGCGTATGGTAGGAATTGATTGTATTTCACTTCGGCTAAGATATCGTATTGTAATTCAAATGTGTATAAAAGATTAGAAGAACGCTTTTAAAAATGGTAGACTTTTTTTGCGGGGGGAAGGGGTTACTAATGAATCATCACATATTGTTCAGAATCATTGACTTTCAGTCTGAGATGAATGTTATCGTTATCAGAAGTTAGCTTACCTCGTGTTCGTACATAGTTAACTCTGTATCTTTTGTATCCTTGCTTTTATCTTCAGTGTTGATACAAGTCATACGTGTGGTTTTTATGTCTTCATATTTCTACTTCTTCATTATGTGGTAGTGGCACACGAGTTTCCTTCACACATATTAAGATTGAAGAGCCCTCAAGAATACAGTTTAGTATGTTAAATGGTTCTAAGCACAAGGAACCTGATTCCTTAGTCTGAGACGTGGAGAACTCCTTCGCAGGCAATGACCAGCAGATTCGAATCTGTTTTAAGAGTTCATTTGGTCGGTATGCAGCACTTTAGTCTGCTAAACCTGTCCTCATTTGACACGAGCAAAGGTATGAAAAGTAACTCGTATGTAACCATGGTTCACTTGATAACGGCTCCCTATGAGCCTATTGTCCTTTCCGCTTCAAGTAAGAACGTAAGTAGAGAACAAGTCAGTCTTATTCAAAAAACTGTTCACGGAGTCACTTGTAGAGAATCTTGAGAACCTAATAACACGCAGAGAACTCTGATTATATGGAATATTGTAACCTATCATAATTTATGTACAACAGAATCTACCCCGAATTACGTTAAAATGAAACTACATCTCTTTATTCTCTGCTATCTATTTTATGATTAAAATACGGGCTAGAACAAACCTTCAATATATGTTCAGTCTAGTTCATGATTAGTAGTCGAAGGGTTAACTATAAACGGTATCAAAAGAAGATTCCAATTCTGGATGATGTCGTTTCCCAAGCATGAGCAGTCAGTAGCAAACTATTCGGGAATACGTCGTAATTGTCATGAATTCCACGTAGGAAAGGCATTTGAGGTTTGACATTTTCTGTAGGTTATTGAGTGATTGCAATTGGGTGGCAACCAGACTGGAGAAAACTTCTTATCATTTTGCTTCTTGAGGTTTACAGAATTTTATGCAGAGCTTCTTGGCATATCAAACGAATTCCCTACCTAACAGTGAAACCACTTTATGGAAGTGTGAAGTTACTATCTCCCACTTTACCCCTGCTTCGCGGGGTCTCCTGTCTTCCTACAAAATCTCCGGCACGTTCTATTTTTACCAGTACTGAGAATTTTAATATAAGTATTAACTGATGTATAATGCCAGAGCAGCGCAAAACCTTGAATAGCACTTCAATCACAATATCTCTTGTAAGTTTAGGTTACTAATATTTGCGGGATAGATAACAGGGTGCTTAAAATCTCTAAATATGGTTAAAACATTCTTAAGGAACAAGAATACAAAGCAGGCTATACCTTAATCATCATCATCATCATCATCATCATCATCATTATCATCAGGTAGAGAGTTCTTCTCGAATCCTTCCGACTCGTTCCTTCCAACTGCCTGTATCAGACATTGCCCTACCTTAATAGCCAAACGATTTTGTAAGTGTTCTAAAACATACTCTCAGTGTCTTCTCTGCGGAAAAAGAAATGATCTGCAGGGTTACTTGCCTGAGTTATCTGCATTAGTTATTTGCATTAGTTTCGCTTCCCCGAGTCGTTTTCCCATGGTCTTTGAAATTGTCCAGTTCTCATACTTACATACAGAACTGACATTGCATAACAGTTTTCCTTTCTTAGTCTTGTATTTACGACTATTTTTGGATTGCACAGAAGGCAACGAATTTTCGTAAGGGTCTTTTTGACCGTGGTTATTATATGACTTCTTTCTTACACCTTCCAGATGGCTGCACCCATCACGTGTCTCACTGGAATTCTTTGGGGTTTTGGGGATACTTAATGCAGGAACAGTTCTTTGATAACGACATATCTGATTTCTTGCAGTTGATAGAAGCCGTTTCTGCTCACTTTCGCCCACAGATTCTTTGGCAAATTGTTGAAGAATTCTTTCACAGGTAGCTATCACAACACTGTAATCTCAGAACGTAAGGATGTTATCTCTTTAAATTTGTTAATTATGTACAATTTATACAAATTGAATAGGTCTAGGGAAGGAACAACTAGATTTGTTTTGCTGATACAAGATGCCCACAAAGGTAAAGATAACATCTTTCGTACAGCCAAGCATATGAGACAGCAGAATCAGGACATCGTATCAGATAAGTGTGTGAGATGCGGGCTTGAAGAACTATAATCTCAGACTAGTTTCTAGAGAATATTTGACGGAAATGTGACCAAAACGGAAAACAATTTTTAAGACAGTAGCCACATAACAGGCACTTTCATTGATGCTGTTACTTGTTATATGCCCTTTTCTCCGTGGTATTAGGGGGCTCTGGTATGTTGCTATCTGAAACCGATGTTTTCAAAATTGTGAGAGGGGCACTGCTTGAGACAAGGCTTTTTCTCATTTAATTTCGTCCGAAGTTGTAGCATTAGATGATGGTACGAAGAAAGTGGCATTACTATCAGAGGCTGTTGAACACAGAGTTCCCATGGGATCGCAAGCACCCACCTGTTATTGAACCTGGGGCAGGACCACCAATTGAAATCTCCGAAAATATGATGTAGAATGCCGTAAGGAGAGCTAAGAGTGGAGAAGCAGCAGGACCATATGATATCGTAGCTGAGATGCTTCAGTCATCTGGGACGAGATGTATCTTTCTTCTGCTCCAACTGCTAAATAACATCGCAGAAGAGGGGAAAATTCCTGCTGACTAGGGCACAAGTTACTTAGTGAATCTGTACAGAGGAAAGGGTGATTCAATAGAGAGAGAAAGTTACCGAGGATTTAAACTTCTTGATCAGGTCATGAAGATGGTAAAGAGAACCTGAAAAACTAATCAATGGCACGGTTAACATAAGTGACATGCACTTTGTTTTTGCGCCTGGCAGAGGTACTATGGACACCATCTTCATCCTCCGCCAACTGCATGAGAAGTATCTTTTTTAAAGTCCAACACTCTCTATTTCTCATTCATCGATCTGGAGAAGGCGTTCGCGCATGTCCCGAGAAGAATAGTGTGGTCGTCTATGAGAAAGTTAGGAGTGTAAAAGTGGCTGGAGAGGGTGATCCAGACAATGTATGTTGTTGCGAAGAGCAAGGTTAGAGTGTAGTAGTCCTACAGTGAGGACATAGATGTCAGAGTCGGAGTCCAACAGGGGTCAGTCGTCAGCTCACTGCTCTTCTAATTGTCCTTACTCTTGGCTAAGTTTATAATACGTTCTGGGGAGGGTTTAAATTTGAATTACAGAAAATAATGCATAAGAAATATGAGAAAAGAAGGATATTCCGTCATGGTTGCTTGACTTGTATCATTTACTTTGTTGTCTTGGTACTCGTTGCTTTTTAATGACCTATGATCCTAAGTTTAATTACTCTTTTCTCTCAACAAATTATGTTGATCACTTCATAAGTGATAAGAGGTACTGCTGCCATTAAATCAGGTCTTACATTGAGGAACAAATGGGCTCCGGGGGATCATTGCTAAGCTAGAAACATGGATCTGTACTTTAAATGCCATTAAACATATTATGGGTCACAATGGGTACCAGTTTTGATCAATAAATAACTTCAAAACCGGTACCCTGAATGTTCGCAAATGGTCTACAGCAGTTTACTAAATGGATTGTCTTTCGTATAAACGCTATAGCAAGAAAAGGACCATTCCCACCTGTCCCACCCCTACTCTGCGCCTCTGCATTAGGAAGATTTGCACTTACATTTTATTTTCGATTTTTTCTATTTCAGGGTGAATTTCAAGTGATTTGATTTGATTTAATAATGATTGAAAGACCTATGGGGAAGATCGCTGTAATAGTTCGAACGAATGATCTCTCTCAATCATAGGCTCATCTCAAATCAGATAATCAGTAAACTATTTATCGCTTAATCGGTTGATAGAGTCATACGTAACATAGGCAGGATAGGGGTTGGGGTTGGATGGCCGTGGTGTAGGGACAGAGTCTAATATGTTGAATATCGAGACCTTGAATCCACTTAGAAAGTAGTTACACTTTAATGCTAAGTAATCAGTTTGTATAGCTAAGTAATAGATGAAACATAAAGCAGATGTAACCAACTCTCCTGTCCACATCCTTCCTCTCTTGTAATTGCTTACAATTCCAAGCATGCATCAGTTCTGACATCTATTTGTTTGACCTGGGTCACTCTCACTCAAGTCAATCCAGATATTCCAGAAACCACAGTTCTGTGGTACAACATTCTGATTACCAGACTAGCAAAACACCTGCCCTCATCTACTTGTAAGTCACCTGTAGGATATACGCGAATTCCTCTAATTAAAACTGTACAAAGACCCAGTACTAAAAGTTTCGTCACTCAAGAGGGCGAAGTATAAGTTATAAAACTTTCTAGGATTCTCCTTTTATATTGTGTATTTGGGCGGTGTGGAGGGAGGGAGGATTCCTTAGGGTTTCTCCATAAGATAATATAATCGTGCAATCTGAGGTATTAAAGAAGGGACAGTTAAAAGAACAGATCAACATATCCAAACCACACCTGGTTGATCTTTGCTTCAGTGGTACTAGACTAATCAAGTATCCAGAGCCTTGCACTTGGTTTACGCATAACGCCACACGCTACTACTCTTCACGTATCAGTAATCAGTGTTTTACTTCTTATGTATACGAACGTGGACGTCATAGCGTGAGAGTGTTGACAGCTATGTCTCGCGTACTTTACCTTGATACGTAATGCAGATAAAAAATTTTTTTACTCGTACCTAAAACTATGTATCTTTAAGCAAAACATTCATATGGCATTTTCCAATGATCGCCTTCAGGTGTATTCCACCCCTGTCACCAATTTTACGTCGCATAGTGCAAGTCTTTTTCTCTGATTATGTCAAGTCAAACATCGATATCTAAGCAAATGACATAAGAAACGTTTTGAATCTGTTCTTTTAATTTACAAATGGTTGGCTTTTTTTTCTGTACCATTTATTTCATTTCGATTAAAATCCCATCAGCACACAAAGATATCTAAAGACTAAACTACTTCCATATATCGCCAATTGTTTACAAATAGAATTTACCACATTTAAAAGTTTTGGGGTTATTATCTGTGCTTTTCTGCTGCTCTTGCAGGAATTTGTCTTTTGTTGAGTGTTTATATCAGCTCTTGAAATGTGTTTTTAATACTGTTTTACATCGATTGTAACTACTTATTTCCCTTATATCGATTGGGATATCTTTCCAGCTAAATATTTACTCAAGAAAACAACCAACTAGGCATCTACCGTAAACTAACGATGTAAGTAAAAATATAAGTATAAGTTTATATGAATGTTCTTGATCTTTGCTATCAAGAACGTCTCTATTCTTCCTGGGGGAGAGGAGCACTCTTTTCTATTTAAGAAATATGAAAAGCACTGTGGTACCTGTTTACTAAAGTTTGTACGAAAGCTTTAGCGGGGCCTAAGGAGCACGTACTTATATTACTCCAAGATACCTAAAGCATTTTCTGTTGCGTTGTCGTTCCTGTTTTAAAGGGATCATCGAAGGATTACAAAACAGTGCCTGGGAGGATCGTGTGTGTTGGCTTGCAAAAGTGGGTTGAAACTGATTAAAATATTTGCTAGATCTTGGTAGTGTTTTCACTCCTAAATTTTTTAGATGTAAAGAAGTACCTTTCTGTTTTTTATTGTGAGGATTATTCAATAATCGCGGTCGGCGAGCATTGTTCATCAGTGGCAGTTTGAGGGGGAGGCCGACAGGGCCAAGGCCCGAGGCTCCGCACATGTAGGAGGCCCCGCGCCTCATTGCTAAGAAAAACTTATGTGTCTAACTGCCAATATTGATGTCATGGAAGTAAGTGAAAACTAGAAACTGTAGCCAGTGGAAGGAATAATATGCCTCCGAAACTTCCGCAGTACGATCATGTTTGAACTTCCTTGCAATGCATGACGTCATAGGGCACCGCAAACTTTTTCGGCCCAAGGCCCCGCACCCTTCAAAACCGCCACTGTTGTTCATGAATGTTTCAAAATGTGGAGGTCTTAATAAAGTGACTATTAGGGCAAGATACCATTATAAAGTAAGGCAGGGCTGCGGATAAAATGGGGAAATATTACATACACCAAAAAATTTAACCTTTCTCGTAGTTTCCTTAAAATGGAGGTCATATTAAAATGCTATTGGGGTGAATTTTCTAAAAGTGCATTTGCCCCTCCCCATTCAAAAATAAGCATATTGAAGTAGATTATCAAGTTATTTTTGGTCTTGTCATATACTCATAGAATGGTTAATTCCATGATGACTTAATAAAGTAAGTTGAGAGTTAAAGCATCCAAAATGACATGAGCAAGCAACTTCGACAGATTTGATGTCTTTTAAAAAGGCCGTTTTTTTAGGTTATGACCGCCGACAAGTTAATTTTCAAGCAGCAGGACAGCAGTCTTCAATTGGTAGTGTTTCCGGACAACTTTGTAATCCTTTTTTCTTTGGATCTTCTTTCACAAAATTCTTCACAAAGTAACTGGAAAATCCTCCTATCAACGCCTGCTGTATTAGATTGCCAGAGGCATATAGAAGATAATTTGGGTTTGAGCGATCACTCAAACGTAAGGAGGTATCTAATAACTGAAGGCGTTTACCTCCATTATTTCTACAACAAACAACTTGACATTTTCATTCAAGTTTTTAATATGCGAGTCAATAAAGTTACGAGCGTCAGCATCCAATTCAGTACAGCTTTCAACGTTTCTGTAAGTCATGCATTCAACTTATAAGTTGTAAAAGAGCTAAGATGGTATCAAGCAACAATTCCCATGTTATGACCTGGCAGGGAGCGTCTCATAAATAGTAACACGGTAAGTGCTGTAGTGTTTTCCTCAGTTCTACCTACGACAGAGTGGCTTGACTAGTATTCTACACAATTTGTTACATAGATGATGCCAAGCATCAGTCTTCAGAATTTGTTCGGTTGGCAACATCTCATCGTCAGATAATTGGTTCTTGTTGGATCATTGTCAACACCAAGAACTAAATAAACTGAGTCCTTATTCCATTTTAGGCAACTAGGCTTTGAGTAGGAATCAAGAAAGAAAACAAAATAGTTGCTGGTGAATATCATTGAAGATTTGGGACAGAAAACAATGTTAATTTCTCCAGTAAATACTCTGCTCCTCTCTCTTCCTCAGTCTCTTCCTCCCACGCTATATTCTTCTTACGATAACAAATACACATGTCAAGAAGAGATGATGGAAACAGATCTTGGTTTCTCCAATTCTTACTTTCAGCCAAAATTTGTTTTATACTGTCTTCATTATCTACCACCTCCACTGTTGGCTCCTCAGATAAAAAGAAGTGAAGTAGAAATCGATGGTATATTACTTTGCAGCTACGTAAAATGTATCAATTGGGCTAAGCAAATTGAACAGGCAAGTAGTTTTGATCAAGAAGCTTTTCGTCGATTATCTCAATTGATCTACATCGGTAAAGAACCAAAGTACAATGGGACTATTTATACACACAGAAAGGATCGAAATTAACAATATGCGGACGTACAAGAAACATAACATGAAGTTAGGCGCGCTAAAACATTGACGATTAAAACACAAACTCATCTTTTTTCCTACATAAGGTAGATTGAAAACATGAAATATAAACTTAATCCAACACAGCAACATGAAACTTCTTCTACTTTATGGTACTCAATAACAGCTTCATGTTTTCGTTGGGTAGCATTATTATTATTGATGAGTTCAGAATTACTAACATCTGATGTAGTGGTAGATGACATATGATTTGATAGATTTGGAAAACTCGAGGAAACTGCACCAGTATTCAATCTCCTATATCAATAAAATGAGAAGAAAACAGCATATGAATGTATAGTATCATCACACATTTAAATTACAGATGACATTTACCCATGACAGATGTGAACATGATTTCTTCTCCACAAAAGATCATACCAGTGCGTCGGAATCAACTTATGCAATCGCTATAACACTATCTGAATTGACGGCCTATAAAAACATCAAGGCAAAACAAACAATGCAAGTTCAGTCAGTGACATGCAGAGTTACTTGGGTCTATTTAGTTATGAACAAATTATATTTACATTTATCTTCATCATGTAGAATAAGAAAATTAAACGGGATGTAAGACCAAACAAAATAAAAGGAAAATCGATATTTTGCTTTCTTCGTGGCCTAGATGTCATTAGATCTGGCCATGACATCTTGATCAGCAGTCTAGAAATCATTGTTTATAACGTACAACACAACACTGGAAATCAGTGTTTTGCATTTATTCAATACAAAGGTGGACTTGATAGACTTGCTCTAGAATTATATCAGGTTTATGTGAAGCAGGAACGAATGTTGATATCTTTTCTTTTTTTCCCCGTCCTGATCAAGGCCGAAGCCATTACTAGGAACGGGTCACTTTTCCTTTGCGGCTGATAATCTTTTCATGCTTACTATCCATGATATTCATGCTATTTATGCTTGCTATTCATGCATGCAGTCCCCTCTCTGTCTTATCTCTCGAAACATAGTTTCCCACTTCGCGAGAGCAGACGACAGAGCACAGTACCTCCGGGATCGTGACAGGCAAGCTTAGGGTCGGTTCGAACTCACAACCCTCGGAGTTTGAGTCTGACATTCCACCACTATACAACCACTGTGTTAAATCTGAAATCTAGTATTTGACAATACTTCAGCCTGACCTCTTCAAAATAACAGTATCCTCTCCTCAGAAACAAAGTGACTATCATCAGTCCAGCGGATGCGTTGACGAAAGCAATCATATGATTTGTAAAAATATAATGAACGATTCACATACCGTTTAACCAGATGTTTCGTCGTACTCGTTGATACTCTTTCTTTTGTATCACTCCTGTTGCTAACGAAGCAACCTCATTCAAAGTGCGAAGAGCACTTGTCAAATGATTTGATGGAGTTTAGTCCTGTCGGAGGTAATGTAGTGTTGCATACACATATGGGGGGGGGGGGGGGCAATCGCTGTAAAAATGTGGGGTACATACATGTAGACAATTTGACACTTCTTGGTCCAAAAGTGGGGTGATAAAGCAGCTGTTGTTCCCCCATCCTGAAAGCGAGTCAAGTCAAGACAAGTCAAGACAAGTCCCCCCGTCCCCCAAGAATCTACGCCAATGTACACCAACTTCTATATAAGTCGGGAAATACGTATTTTTAAGCAAAAATAAGTACGGCAATCGATTCTACAGCATTTATACTATGTATGAACGTGACTATAAGACACGTAAAGTTCATCAATCATCTGATAAGAAAACGACCGATTACGTACAATTTATTGGCGATCTGATGCAGGAAGTGATTAAAGGCGATTCGTGGAAACTTTGGTTTCATTTAAACTCAGCTTAATAGACCTTGACTATAGTTCTTGTAAAATAACTCCTGTTGTTTATACAGTTGTTCGATGAACAAAAGAAACTGGCTTAAAATAGGTTTTACGGTGTAAGCGACGAGTATTGAACAACTGTTGATGATCAAATTCTCGATTATTTTGCTCGCAACTAATAACTTTACTAATACAGACGTATTTATGGATATGGAGGAATCGAAGATTCGGATATGAGGTAGGATGTGTTATTTGCTATTTTTCACATAGATGTATTCAAATTATGTAATGTTGCTGCTGTGTTGCAATCAAGGGCCAGGGTGATGCATACGATAGTGCATCACCGTTGTAAATAATACTGTTGAACAATCTACAGGAAAACTTGAACTTTTACTTCATTTACAGAATCAATCAGAAAGAGACCTCTTCTGGTGTAATAAATAAATCACCCATACTTAGTTTTTTACAACAGTCGACATATACATTTCACCAACCTACATTAAAACATCAACAGCACGTGAGTCGATGACGCTCTGCTCAAATTTTATCAAGAGTGACAATTTTTCAACTCTATAACAATCCTTCATGTTTACATATCATTTGGTATTACCTATCTATCTATCTCTCGCCCGAGGGTTAGACTCCTAGCACAACTTCACGCCAGCAATTTCTGTCCGCCATCATTGTTGGTAAGTCACTAAGTTGTTCTTATGTGTCTTGGGCTAACATGTCTGGGTATCTCACTATGTTACTGTTCGATCCTTTCCATAGGAGAAGATTTGAAAGAAGCTCATCCTTTGCACGATAGAGAAGACTCGCAAAGCGAGTACGACGTTTCCTTAATGGCAAGCTCACCTTGGTTAACTCGCCGTAAATTCTCTCAAGAGAAGGATGATCTTTCATTGGTATATTGGTATTGTATATGTTTACATGTAGTATAAATGCTGTAAAATCGATTGCCGTACTTACTTTTTTTTAAGAAAAGTATCTCCTGATTTTTATAGGGGGAAGCAATTGTACACTAGCTCTGTCCTGTCTTGCAACTCGAAGAAGTCATCTTTCTAATCAAGCTCTGTTTTCTAAAGAAGAACTTGTGAAAGGTAACGATTCCCTCTGGGTTATATGAGCTATAGACATCTTTGTAACCAACGGCACCGCACTTGCAGACTATAATGAGCTACAAGAAAGCTTATCAACGAGGTTTCAAAGAAGGCAAAGAACGTTTTTCCAGCACAACTCAATTCAAAGAGTGGCGAGGTTTTCAGAACGATGGCCTCATTTGCAGCACCTTTGCTTCATCACACTCCTCAGATTCTTGTTATTATCGGTAAGGGCTTGGACTAGGGCTGCCAACCGAACATTGATTAACCGATTAATCGAAAGTTGGTTTGACCTTCGATTGTCTTTGAAGCAGAACGATCTTCATTTACCTTATTTTCATGACATTAATTGATCTCTAGGATTTCACGATAATGATCGATTCCCTAACCTTCAGCTTATGATGGTCCACAAGGCAGAGTCAACAGTGATCGAATGTCACATGGCAATCCGAATGTCTACGATGATCGATTGTCTGCCATGATCTCAGTTTGTGATTTTGTTTATCTTGAGCGCATGATCCTGTACCAAGGAACAGTCAAAGCCACCTGAGACAACCCACTTGTCAGCACATCATCCTTGAAGGAGTCAAGACTTGAAGGACTTTTAAGGACCTTTTGCTAACAGGGTTAGCTTTCTTTTAAGAATAGCAGAAGGGAGTACGCCTAGCGCGATTTTACTTAGCAAAGAATAATAGTCTTAATGAAAGTACTACACAAACCAGAAATGATGTAACATACGAAAGTCATCTGTGTAAGAAAACTAACAAGCATCAAGCAGTTCACTTTTGGTGAAAGTAATAAGACTGACTGTTACAGTGATAGAGTACCGGAGGAACTGTGAAAGAGGCTGCACGCCTCTGTTGACATAATGGGGTAGATTTAGGGGGCTGATGTCCTTTGGGGCTTTTTCATTAGAGGTCTAAAATAATTACACACAGAAAACGCTGTTAAAAGAAAATTAAGGGGCTTCTTCAAAGCAAAACAGAATGAAAGACGCATAGTTCTCATCAATCATTTTACTAACCTGTTTCTCTCAATTAACCCAAACTAATTTTCTGTCGACAAATCAAATTATCTTCCGTGAAACTCTGCAAGACTACTCGTTTTCAAACATGTACCCTAGGGCGACATTCTCACGCAAAGTAGGTTCTACGATACAAGGTAGGAATTAGTTCTTTTCATTTTAAAAGAATTAGTAGCCATGGGTTAATTTCTGATTGTCAACAAAACGAGTTAGGGCAAGGTCAGTGTGTTGGGGAATATTTTGAGAAGATATTTCAAGCAAGTATTATGAAAAGCAGTTGTAGTTTTATTAAGTATTCAACTTTCAGGACCGTAGCAACGATTTTCATACGGGAGGGAGGGGGTGTTAAGGACTATATAGACAAACTCTAGTCTCTACTTACACACGTGATATTGCTTTGCGTAAAAATGGAGGACACGTCTCCCCTAACATTGATGGTTGTTACGGCCCTGCCTTTTCTGGCTTCCCATTAACCTTTTGAGATTTTTAATAATCAGTCTTGCACTAGCGTCACAATTTTTCAAACACTCAAGTAAACTTTGATAGCATACAGGTTATTTCTTGTAATGTTTCTTTCTTTCTTTCTATGGAATAATACTCTGTATTACTTTTCTTTCAATAGAGTAATATAAACTGTGTGTTACACTACACAAAATGATACAATTATGTCATTAAATAAGCCTGAGATCTTGTGCATTTCCGACACACCCATGCCACGCCCATAGATAGCGATAAATCGAAGAAATTTTGGTCCAACTAATCGAATTGTAATGTGGACAGCCCTAGTTGGGACGTTATGATGATAGTTTCACAACAACGAGATATGTAGTTTCATAATTTATGAATGAGGAGGTCACGTTGACATAGTTCACATGCGCTCTAGAGCCAGATTGATCATTTTGTGCAACTTCAAGTGAAATCCCGATCGAAGCTTACCCTGAAGCTACTCAAATTGCATCTGGAGTCACGAAAGAGAAACATGGCTACCACTTGCGTATTATAGAGGACAAACAGCCCCGAATCTGTTAGAAACTTTTTACTGGTCGATTATTTTTAAAGAAAGACGAGTATTAAAGTAACGATGCATGTTTTCTATGCAGTGCCGGTAGTTTTGGGCTCCAGTGGAATATTTACTCTGTTGAATTTCGGAGTGGCCAAGTTCAAGTTACCATCTGCAATCAAGGAATCAGGACTACGATCAAAGAAAACTTGGATATGGAAAAACACTTGGGTCTCCTTTTTTCATTCATTAATTACGGCGATATTATCATTGCTATGGTACGTTATTATTTTCTGTGATCAAAAATCATATAAATATATTCGGCGCTATTTCGTATTTTATGTTGTAGTTGTTAGCGAGGTATGGGATAGGTCAGTTGCCTTCTTGGTTAACACGGTGTACATTAAATCGTGTTGTTCAGGTTTATTTGTTTTATATCAATGAGATAAACTAGTGTGCTGCTGATACCGCACTTTCAACGTACTGAATTCTAGGAAGGCGTATTGGTCGTTGCGTGATTTCCATTCGTGGCACCTAATGTGCGGAATCAATACCAGACTAGGAATTTTGAGTTACAATGGCCTATTCTTCGTTCCACAATAGTATAATGAATACAAGCGATATCCCCGCCCGTACTTAGTCTGCATAAACCTGTGATCGATTCATGCCTCTAATTATCTGCCTTTTACTGATATGCAGAAAACGGGACATGATCCATACGACATTGAACGTTTCACTAGATTACTATGTTTTAGTAAAGACAACTGCACGGTTGACTCTTCACGATGAAAAATCAGCGAAACGGTTGTAAAAGTCATCCTTCACACCACAATTCGTTAGTGGCAAACACATACAAACACTTGGCAAATCTCCTGCAGCACTTCTTCCTTGTTTTACTGTTCTACATTTATGCATTGAGCACTCTCGTTAACGGATAACAGACTGGAATGATGTTACATACAAACATAGGCGTCTAATAGGCTTGTTAAAACCCTCATAAAATGTGGAAGATAGAATATAATGGAGAGGGAGGGAAGACCCTGCGTCCCATCTTAATATCGAGCCCGAAGTCTATGGTTTCCCGAAGGTAAGCAAATCGTTGTCCTACTCATTTATTTATGATGACAACATCTTTGATTACTAGTGCGACATTTGAATATCGACAACAAATGAAAACTTACTTGTGTCCTATTTGATCGCCATCTGAAAGAACTGCAGTGACGATATGTTGGAGGGAAGATGTGTTGTCGAGAAAAGACCCAATTGTATTCTTCAAACCCTCTAGAGGTTAGTTCTTTATTAGGATCAATGCTTACCAGCGCATTCTCTTTTTCAATTTTATTTGAATGCAATTTGTGGGACCATGTGATGTATTTACATTACATTGTACAAGGTACCTGATATTTAGGTTAAATTCAACAAAGTGTGCCTCTATAGGCAGGTTTGTATTTGAATGGCTTGGGGTATTTTATTGAAAAGTACGCTAAGTCCTGGAAATCATAAATTTCATTGTTCGTGTTGTCAAGGGTGTGTTACTGAGCAGCTCAACAGCATTGCACAATTCATTTCATTTTACGATGGTATCACTGATTTAGCATGAGCATTAAAACAGGTCTGATGCCAATTTTTTAACGTAAGATATAAATGATTGCCTTTTTGTGTTGGGTTTTCATAATACTTGTACATATACTTTTGAATGCCCCCAAGTGACCAAACATCAAAAGGTAACACAGAAACTCCCATTTTCTGTACTCTCCACTTCGCCCATGCTACACAACTTAACTATTCTACTCGTATTCATAAGGATGTCATGATTGGGCATTTTGTTGTCTAGTATGCAGCAATTGAGATTTCATTTGTTGATAAGCTTTTGTTTCTGTTTTTTTGACGCTCTTTTGACCTTAAGTATCTCAAAATAATATGTATACAGCTTACATCAACGTGTGACATTTCTCATGGGTAAATTCAGATGCTGATGACATTTCCTAGCAGGGGGCAGAGGACACAAGACTTCTCTTTCTGCCAATGAACCCATTAGACAGATTTTTTATAAGTTGAATGGCAGCCTGTTCATGCCCAAGCATATACCCTGCATAAATAGAACTTCTCGACAATTACCAGCACACTTAGATAATAGATACCAGCTATGAAAATGTCTTAATGGTAGACAATGGTGATTGCAGGTGGGGCCCTATCCAAACTCATTATTGGCAAAGCATAGTAGTGCCTTGATACTATGGGTCTCAATTGTGATAATAAGTACACTTGTAGAATGGTTCTGACAAAAAACTTAGCAAATGTACTCTAAACTTTGGTTGATTGGTAGGGGTATGAATTTATACCCTACTATTTCAAATTTTATATTGTGCTCTAATAATTATCCCAACTTTTATCTCGCTGTTGTACCCATTTGACCTTGCCATCTGAGAATTTCAATATTTTCCTTTCATTATTTTATATTGAACGGCATTTGTATGTGGTATCACCATGGTATATATTATTCTGCCAAGTGGTAGTAAAGTAGTCTTACTTTAAATCTGTCCAAATAATTGTCACTTTTTTATGTACTGAGAAATATTTAACAATAACACTTAATTGATGTGTTACTGAAACTTGTCATTTTACAATGGAATGGTGAACACTGAGTGTAAAATTGAGATGTGTACTCCTTGAACTTAAGTCTCTTGCCAAACATTAGTCTTGTAAAATTACCTGGCCATTATGTGTAATAGGAGGGCACAAATTCTGTAAGACCACGTCACAATGCTTTGGGTCAAATCATCATTACTAGGGTGGTATATGTACACAACAGGCACTTACACAAGTACCCAAGTTTTTAAGATGGAAAAAAATGATATTTGAGCCAGATTATTTTTATCAGTTATTCACAAAAACATCTTGCTCACTGACACCAATTAAACTCATGTCTTTGCTCACATACATATACATATATATATATATTTACTTATATTTACTTATATATATATATGTGTGTGTGTGTGTGTGTGTGTTTGTATTTATATATTTAGAGAGGTGAGGATTTGAGGATCTTGTCATACTTGATATATATATTTACAAAAGACTAAAATCTACCTTTAAGTGACACTAAAATTATAGAATAACCTAAAAATGCCTAGAGGACAGCTTACTAGCTTTAAGTTAACAAAACGTTTTGAATAGTTTCTAACTTATAAACTTTTATATAATTATATAAATAAATATATATGTATATATGAAATGTATCTATATGAAGTTTGAGGATATATATTTATGTAAAGATATGTATGTATGCATGTATTCAATATGTCAATAATCATGAATGCATTTGTTGTTGGTGGAGATTGAACTCGGGTCTTCTCACACCAAAAGT
>JAAAKL020007588.1:0-16731 GCA_010016065.2 Carybdea cf. marsupialis auct. non (Linnaeus, 1758) | reverse complement strand
AACTCACCCCCGACGGGAGTCGAACCCGCAATCCCCGGCTTAGGAGGCCGATGCCTTATCCATTAGGCCACAGGGGCATTGACACACTTGCATCTTGGACATATGCATATATTTGGCGAAGTAACAGAAGTAAGATAAAACGAAGAGCGTTGATCTCGACATTTTTAAGTTGCTCTTGATATGCAGTTGTTATCGTTTATGAAATCAGATTACGTGTGTGTACACAAGTTTTTGGATCGACTTATGTCGATTCATTTCCAGGACAGTGTAGAGTGGGTCTCTTACCTTACTACACAATTACAAAAGACAGCTCTCATTATGGAAGTATGATGCAAGGGACAAAACATTGGCACTCTACTGCCGCTGCATGCATTGATCTCCTTCTCGAAACTCACCCCCACTTTGCATTTCTTAATTTGAGATCAAATGTCCCTGCACTATTTAAGAAGATCGTTGGACAGGCTGGATACACCCTTTAGATGACACTGGGAGGAGTTCGCTGCGTTTGTAAGCACTGCTTTACAGAGAGGATTGTACTAGTTGCCTGTCCTTATCTCTCATTTCCAAGCCCTTACGTTACTGGTGCTCACTAGCACTGTACGCGCTAAGGTTATTATATCTGGAAGGATCGATTTGTACCAGGAGCTGCAGACAGATCTTTGGTGCTTCATTATTTTACGCTAACTCTGACCATTAAGGGCTGTTCACACCATCAGACAAATCTTACGACAGATCCGATGGACAAACGGTTGCAGTTTTAGCCTGTGTTCATATCATCAGACTCAAGTCTGATGGAAGACTTCGCCCCAGGAAACGCAGTCAGGTTTTGATTACTTTTGAGAAGAGTCAATCGCTCAAGTTATGGTCAATATGAGGGGGGGGGGGCATTACGAAAGCTGATGATATTTGTAGAGGGAGGTCATAATAAGTCAAGTTGAGGTCAGATGAGAACGACCCAATAGTAGACATGCAGAGAATCATATCAAACGTGAAAAGTAGACTTAGTTAAAGTGATATACCCATCCTCCCACCCCTGGTGTCGATTGACAAGATAAGATAAAAACATGAAATTATTGAAAGCATATAGACTTTATGTTCTCGTATCACCTTCTAATGTGGCTGCTCTCGTGTAGAGTGAGTCTTACGTGTACAATTCTATCGCTAGGGTACATCAAACAACCATGCTTTTCTGTTTTGAATCTTAAGAGCAGCTCAAAATCTTTAAGATGAATATGGTAGCTCAATGCCTTCGCAAACTGAGCTTTGTCATGATCACATCAACAAAGGTTTGTCCTGACGCCTAGTAATGAACCACTATCCCTCCACGCGTCTCAAATTGTGGTCTAGTATCATACTATCAAAGGAGAATCAAGTACTTCTGCAGCTTTCGTGCAGTCTAATCCCTTGAGTAAAGTAGTGTTTCATATCTTAGACGTGACAAGAAATGTTAAGTTAGACTGTTCTATCCTTTCCCGGGATTTTCACCAATAGCACTGAAAGCTACGTTTCGTTGACCAGATGCCATGTAGCCCCTTGATTGAGTACTCCTAAGTACCTGTCCTCTGTACAGACTCGAGAATAATCAATACTGCTCCATACTTAAATCAAGCCTATCTCTCTGCTAATTGAACTAGATACTTGTGTTATTAATTGTGTTCAGTATGACCAGTGGCGGTTTAGGGGGTGGCCGGCAGGGCCATTGTCCGAGGCCCCGCACCTTTTAGGAGGCCCCGCGCCTCAATGCTAAGAAAAAATCATGTGTCTAACTGCCCATATCAATCTCATGGAAGTAAGTGAAAAACTAGAAACTGTATCCACCGGAAGGAATAAAATGCCTCAGGAACTTCCGCAGTACGGAAGCTCCTGTTTAAACTGTGTTGTGTCGTCGGCGACTAAATCATCGAACATACAACGTGAATTTTTCATAATTGAAAGACGTCTGTCTAAAACGATCTCCATTTTAGTATTTCACCACGACATGAAATACTCTTATTCAGCTGCTTCTGATCACCCACAATAAGCCGTCATTTTACGGCGGCTTCCTCTTCATTCTCCATTAGCCGTCTAAGGTTTTCTTCTGATGGGAATCAATTACTGCGACGATGGCAGACAGTGAATAAGCAGCCTCTCGAAACTTATCTTCAAATTTCTGCAACTCTGGACACATCATAACTGCGTTGATAGTATCTACATGTGAAGCCATTTGGCTTCGCGAGTTGATAGTAACCAACAAAGCCGGGTTAAGGTTTCTTCTCATGACAACATCGTGGGTGTAACAGAGTTTCACCGGACTTTGATCCTGACATTGAATACCACAACCGTAACAAGAGTAACTGTAGTAATTTATTGTCCACAAATAAATAAATAAATAAATAAATAAATAAATAAACAAATCAATTTTCCTAAAAAATATTCCTGTTCAATTTGTCATGAATTTCCCCCACTTTCAAGAACTTGCCTTATTTAATCCGCAACTAACAGTTTTAAGGCAACAGAAACACCAAGCGAAAAAAGCAATCTTAGTATGAGTATAATGGCCCACGTAATAATCTTAAACACAGCCATAAGTTACACACAAAAACAACAAACTGCTCGATGTATTTAAGTGATGACTTTCTTTGTATGTCACTCAACATTCTCAAAGGGAATAGACTCTTTTGCAGCGAAAACGCTTGCAGACTAAGCCTGGTCATTAAAGTGGGAGGTGAAAACAAGCACATAACCAAAAGAAGCAGTAGTAAGAATTTTGAAGTCTTCAAGTGACATGGGTTGATTACCCAAGAGTTATAATCTTTGTTTTTATGGGCTATTAAACGCATAACATTTGAACAGATACTTAAGATACAAAAATGATATCTCCACCGGGACTTGAAGCCCTTACCTCGCATTCGCGGCATGTGTTTAAACAACTAGCCTAGGAGAAACCAAATGACAACATAGTATATTTCCGTTGTCCCTACATTAGCTACTAATCCTCAAATAAAGGACGTCAACAACCAGCTCTGCTCAATTTGGGATAGTAGCCTCCGTGCATTATGTGACTTGATTATGGAAGGACTTCATCAGGCCCGTCAATCTGTCCAAAGCCCAGTGAAAACTGAAAAGTATCATCGAGGAGAGTGGATTTGAAAATAAAGGTGTTTCTATTACTTATGTTTTGATATCGGGTTATTGCCAATCCTCTCCTTTGCAAAATAGCTCTAAAGGACTGAGACATTGCCATCTGCAAGTAACCAAAAGCCTGTGTAGATTCTTGACAGCGATTTTCTCTGCATGTACAAGGGAAAGTACAGCATGCATTTGAAAATATAGGTTACTGGAGTTGGTACATTACCTGCATCTTGTAAAAAGTATTCAATCCGTATGTACCCCATCGGACATCTACTTTGGTTAAAACTACATCATAGGGAACATTCGTGTTAGGATCAATGTATACTTCCCTGCAAAAGAGAAATAATACTTCCCTCTGAGTGTTAATTAAGACTACTTTAACTAAAACCATTCCGAAGCAGGCCCATTTATTACGACAAGATAAAATCATAATTCAATTATAATACTTCGGTCCGCCAGAGTACATATCTGACAATCAGCAAAGTAGAGCTCTAATCATGAAAAATGCGAAAGAATTGTAAGGTGTTTTTTATCATGTCTGAAATGAGTGAAAAATTGTATTAAGTAATCCAATGAAATACACTACATTTCAGCCGATACCGCAATATTTCAAGTAGGTTACATCTCGTCTGAGCCGCCGTGGTCTGGTGGAATCGGACTCATATGCCAGAGGTTGTGGGTTAGAATCCCGCCTAAACCGATATAAAGACTATAGGTTGGGGAAGGCAACGGGAGACCAACACCGTAAAGGTGATCTCTCTCCAGGACATTGCTCACTCTAGCTGGGCAATCTGCTACGTTTCAAACCAATTCTGGCACCAAAAAACCAAAACATCTTGTCTGTTATACGGCCCTCCACTAAGCCCTACTATTATTTCTACTCTTGCTTCTAAGGTACTGTAAATTTAGGAGGGGCCAAATTTAGGACCAACTTCATGCAACAAACAAATCTATTCCATTGTTGTTCACATTTTCTGCCACAACACATTCTGCATAAAGTAGTGCTTAATCAAAAGCACTCGTTATTATCTTGGCATGCAGAAGAAAATGTGGCAGACGCTACTAAAAATGCGAAACGCTATGAAAGATCAGGGATGGCTGCAACGCAAATAAGAATATCCATCAACCTTCATTTATCCGACCTAAACCTTTACCTAAACCAACGTTCCTTTACCTCTGCAATCTTCGGCCTGCAAAATTTTATCCGCAGCTGATACAGAATATCTGCTCTCATTTTATCACATGAATTCACTTCCTCTTTCCAACCTCTAATCATTTTTTAATTAAAGTTGACATAAAAGAATCAATAGTGTCTTTCCATTACTGTTTGAAGCATTACTTGGGGAAATGAGAAATTTTTCTGAACATTTCCGGAAGCAAGAGTTCAAGGGTAATATTTAACATTGCAATGAACGTCAGAAACTAAAGAACGAAGAAAACTAGGAAAGGAAGACATAATTTTGCGTCCTGCATTGAGATAGTTAAGTATGAAAAGATACCAAGCAAGATCAGTTGGTGTCGTTACCCTGTATCATCCATACGTAAGGCTTTATCAACTGGTGGAGGGCCAGAGAGCTCCGGGATTTCTTTGAGTCCTTCAAGTTCTCGGCTTGCATCTGTTGACGTGTCAATCTCTTTCAGTTGCCAGTACTGCTTCGGAGATGTAGTAAAATCATAACCTCTCTCCCCTGTCTCCATCAACTCCTCGTCATCCTGGAGGGGAGAGATAAATCTGTTATAAAGACAAGAAATCCGGAACACATAGGGGTCCCCAACGGTCAGCAACCTATCATATTGAGTGGACAATAATCTCTGCTATCTTTTGTACTTGATTCCTAGTCGGATTCATATCGGCGAGGTTACTAATCCAGTCCGTGTAGTTGCAAATAACACACAAATAGACATTTTATATGATGCCAAAATTCTCTAAGAGGTCGACAAGTTATACTGCATACACATCAGGGGCTCCGCTACAAAAACAAGGTCGTGGACCGTTGAAATTGGATCCACAGCATGGCTCCAATGTCGAGTCTGTTACGTGAAAATTTATTACTTCTGCCAGCTCAGTTCAGTTCAATTCAGTTCAATTCAGTTCAGTTCAGTTAAGGTTGATGCTACCAGTTCAGTTAATGTAAAGTTCAAAGTCTGTATCAGTTTGGTTATAATTAGAATGTCAAGTTCTTTCTGTAAAATTAGCCACTTCCATTTAAAGCAATATGTTCATGTTCACACGTAAAATTGGATGCTCCGACTACGTACAAGGCTGTCGTTCTTACAGCTATGGAAAATTTTTTTCCTTTTCCATAAAAAGGAAAACCTGTTAATTTCCTCGTACGGTCTGTCAATCATGTTAATATAAGACACTATCTTCAATTTCAAAAGTTGGTCGTGTAACAGTTACAGAGAACAGCGTGCTAATTGCTATGATCAGTTGGGGATCTGGGGTTGAGATTAAGTTAGGTACATGAAGGTAAGACATCTAATTTAAGTGAAGAATCAAGGGGTTCAGTAGATCCACATCGTTCTAGGTTTGATAAGTAAACTTTTGTGTGACACACGGCGCATGGCACAGAGCGTATGATATCGAAAGGGAAAGTTAAAATAACACATCAAGAGAACATCGAAGGCGATTGTGATCCTTGACGATCGAAAAGTTTGGCCAATGTAAGAGGAAGTGCTTCATAATTAAATTATTACCCCAGTATCCTCATACACTCTCCATCCAACACAAATACCATTACCTTGTATGTGACTAATAAATGCATGACTCAGACTTAACAGAGGAACAGAATATCAATCAATCAAATTTCCCCACGTGTAATCTCATCGTAAGGCAACATCAGGAATTTCACTGACGCAGTCAAGCTTTTGTTAATATATGTCATCATGAAACTTTTAGACATTTATGTCTATTACGAAAGATGGTGTGTCTACCCTTTACTCACGACATACAGTTTCCAACTGGAACCACGTTTATTTCGACGATTCTCTTTCCTAAATATCAACACTGTAGCACTTCACTGTAACAACCTGGAGAGATGTACATTTGCAATACAAAACCCGACTTTGGATAAACTATCAACTTGCAAAACACATTATTACTACTTCTATTATTATTATTATTGTTGCTGTTGTTGTATTTTGATGATGATAATGATGATGATAATAATGATGATGATAATGATGATCATCATTATTATCATCGTAAGTGTAGCAATTATACATTAATAAAACAATAACTGTTGGCATTACAAATATTGATTCGAGCTTGATATATTTTTATGGTTGACGTTTTATTTCATTTCCTTTTTTAATAAGTGTGTAGCGGTATGTGGGTTTGTTTGTGAACTAGAAAGATTGTATTGTTTTCAGCCAGACCTTGCTTATGCTCGCGACTGTTCGTTCATAATCGGCTGAGGTATGTCGAATAGATTGCTAGATTGAAATTCTAGTAAACACTTAGTTATCGAGTATTTCTATTAAGACACTTGTCAACCAAACAACTACTTAACATGTATTCTAATCAACACAATTATTAATCCCGAATTTGGCATTTGGACCACTGATCTCTTAAAACACTGGATCGAACCTCTTCAATCTCAAAGTGAAGTCTGTCGCTGGACGCCATTTCAGTCCCCACCAAACAGAATTTATAAATAATGTCACGTAACAAGGCGGACCTTTCCGCGCTATTTTAACTAATGGGGGCCAGTACTCGTAACAAGGCGTTTTCGCTGTTGGAAACAATGGGAAGCTTGATCCCGTCCTTTTTAGAGATCGGTGATCGGGGTACATTAAACAATATGCTTTTCCGTTTTGTATTTAACATGGCAACACAAATTTGGCCTGGAAAGATATAGATGTTGCCTCGTAAGATTAAAGACAGTTGTAGTTGGGTTCTGATTGGGCAGGTAACAATTTTATGTTCTCAATTATAAATGTCAAAGATCATTTCACACGTATTTTAAGTGCATAATCAGCTCGCCACCTCAAGGCTGCCTCCTTTACTCAACGGAACATATCCGGAAGATGTCGCATACTTGATCAAAAGAAAAACAGATGATAATTTTAAAGTTAAGCAGCCAGATTTCTTATCGATCGCTTAGGCTTTTGCAATAGGCTTTTGAAATTGGCAATACTTCAGTTTAAATTCTTCTGGTGCTACTTTTAACTCCCATCAATAGTTGACCGAATAGTTTGGGAGACGAAACTTAATACTCAGTCTACTAAAACCATAGATAGCTAAAAGTCGCGGTTGCCATGCTACGAGGGTTCACGCAGGTGTCGAATCGCTCTGTTGCATATCCCGACAAAGCTTAACTAGCATCAATCTCAAAGCTTCCGACTGTCTGTATATTCTCATTAGTGATTTCCCAAATAAATGGAAAAAAATCCTTAATGGATGTGCTTTAAGGAGGCACATGTAGTCTTAACGCATATGTTGTAGGAAACCACTGACACATGAAACGTGAAACGTTACGAAGTGCAGTTATCAATAAAATCCAAACTTTGATTACTGTCCAAAACTTCAAACCCCTTATTACAAGACAATACTTCAAGCTCTAACGAGACAGTCTTTAGAACCAATTCACTCAAAGTTTGCCATCTGTTCTCTAAACGACGTCACTCTTTATCAAAACGTCTTTAACCTCTAAGTTGAGTACACTTTATTTACCTTTAGCTCACGTTTCCAATACTTTTTATTAAGCTGCTTAAGTTTTGCAGCCATAATACCGGATGCTTGTTGACTGGCGTAATACAAGGGTGTATGCCCTTCTTCATCTTTGAGGTCCAGAGGAGCTTTCTTCGCTGCAAGTTTCTCGAGAATAGTAACATTCTCGTATGATCCATACTGCAATAAAAAAAAGGGAGAACTAAGACGTTTCTGTCCGACAGTGAATAAAACCAGCTAGGAAAAGCACTAGGCATACTTCGTCTACCACGTCACATATAGTACGAAAAGTTCGCTTCATTCACTGGCAAACTAAATTTTACACTTTTCATTAATAGGCTACTTTTACTATTAATATCTTTTATCGATGTCGTTTTTCAAGAAATATTGAGGTAACAGATTGTTGTTTACATACGAAATATATCCTGTCTAAAACTATGGGGTAGTCATCAGGACCTAATAATGACACGAGCAAACGTAAATACCAAAAACAAAAAAGAGTTCTTGCTCAACAAAGTACGAAAATTAAGGTTATCAATGCAAACACTACAATAAACCAAACCAACAAAGATTTATTAATATTACAAAATACAACAAAAAGGTAAAATACAACAAGGCAAACTAAATAAAAAAGAACTATTATTTGTATGTTTGAAAATAAAAAACTACATTACTTAATAACTAACAAAAAGGCAAGCTTACAAGCTAATTAGCTTGCAGGAAAATGATGTACTTTCAGGTCTCTAATAATCACACTGCCACCTACTTAAGTTTGGTCACCACTAGGCGATACGTAGCGAAACCTAGCGACTTTCGTCCAACGGGAATCCAATACTCACATTTCATCGCTAGTTTTCGTTACCTTAAATGAGTGAGAACTAGCCAAAACTAATGGAGGGGCAGAAAAGGCTTTTCGCTAGTTCGCGCTCAATATCTAAGGATTTGGACGTCATGTGCACGTTTCTCAGAATCTAAAGAATTTTCTGAAATCGACTGCATGTTTTTTTGTCTGTGTGGATTTTCAAGCTGGAGAGGAGCAGAAATAAGATGAAAAACTGGAAAGCAACTGGTCATCATGAAATTCCTGTGGAGTTTATGTAAAGCACTAGGTGAAGTAGTAGTGGACATTTTACATAGGGTGATGGAAGAGATAATGGAGACAGAAGCTATACCAGAAAAGAGGAGAGAAAGCATACTGACACCCATTTTTACGGAGAAGATAAACATCCAACGTCGAGAGAACTATAGGAGTATCAAGCTGATGTCTCAAACTTTGAAGGTTTTGGAGACGATCCTAGACTCGAGGCTGAGGCAAGTGGTGCGCAATGGCAGGATGTAACTTGGCTTCATGAGCGGTCCGGAAACGGTTGACGGCACTTTGGCAGACTACGGAAAAACATCAAGAGAAGCAAAGAGTACTGCATATGTTGTTATAGACTTAGAGGTAAACTTATGACCGAGTGCAGCGACAGGTGGTCTGGAGAGGTTTAAGAGAGAGAGAGTAGTGAAGGAGAAGTATGTATGGATGATTCAAGAACGCTACAGATGTAAAACGAGAGTAAGGAGTGCAGCGGGCACCACAGAGGAATATGAGGTGAAACTTGGCCTTCACCAAGGATCGGCCCTTAGTTCATTACTTTTTAACATAGTTAAGTTTGTCTGGAAAACAAGACGGAGTTCAAAAGAAAAGTTTCACATAGCTTTGGAGGACATGAGTTACTTTCCGAGGCAATGAGAGCATTCTCTTGCCTGTTTCAAAAAAGGATTATACCGACAAACGTGTTAAGGAGAATTCTTGTGAGCGAGTTGCAGCAACAATGGAAGTTTATCGACGACTTCGAAGAATTTCTTTTTTGATTTCCGAAGCTGACAGGAGTAATAAATGACTTGAAAAGATACTTCGGCCTAAGAAATATGTCACAAAGGAGACCTGAACCCGAAATTAAATTCTCGATCATCAACGCGCAATTCCTTCACTACATTATTGAACTCATCTTGCCTAATTACCTTCTTTTAAAGAATGTACGGACCTAACACCGACAGTTCCTTTTCTTATTTGTTCGAATTTTTTGCAAATAAGGCACAAGACAACAACAAATCTTCCTCACAGCTCATAGTAACACGGATCGAAATTGAGTCTTCAAGAACACAAAGAGACAATCGTAGCTGCTTAATGTTCCTTGCCACATATTCTCCCTACTTTTTGCTTGTTATCACTGACACTCCATCACTAGTTATAACTATTTCTCGCTGGAAATCGCCTAGTGCGAAATGAGCTTGATCAATATAAAAAATTGCTTATGACCCCACTCTTGTGTAAGCCAATGCTTAGAAAGTCTCCATGTTCCCGACCCAATCCCGTGCTGAAGGTTATCACAAATTAAAATTAAGTTACTCAATTGCGTGATGCATTTCCTTGTGTAAATCAGCCTTTAAAAAATTCGAATGTGGATTTCTGAATCAAATGTGAAATTGACTTGTTGTTGATACACTAATCAAAGCTTATAACGTAAACAGTGTCTATGAGACATTGGCAACGACTAGTCAACATGTATTTATATATGACGTGCTATCCCCCCTGCCACCAAACACCCACCCAGCTTATTAATTTTTTTTAGGCTTCTCCATTTTTCTGCATATTTCAGACTCCTTAATATTTGAGACCTCGTAGTAGCAACCTATGAAACACACTAAGTACTTATGTAACGAACGTGAACCAATTTACTTAACCAAAAACAAAAAAAATCAATTATGAATATTAGTTTTTTTAAAATAAGAAATACTCTGTAAAAAGCACGTTAACTTTATTCACTTACATCTGCAGAGTTTATACAGCAGTGTACCACACTCCGTCCTTTACGACTGCGTACTTCTAAGTTCAGCTTGTACTTCAATAGAAGTTCGACCGTTTCCAGAGAATTAAGGAAAACTGCGGTCATAACTGGGGTTTCTCCTTTTCCCTTAAAATCAAAATTAAACAAGAAATCTTATCAGATACAAAATTCTATTTAAAAAAATACGAGGTCTATTGCTAGCTGCTCTTTCTGGCAATGTGGAAGAAAAGTACAAATTTTGTCGTCAATTGAATTTGCAACTTACGAGCTAACAGAGTAACGGAATTCCCGTTACATGCGAAGTGGGTAAAATTGACATTCCACCTACTACACGGCACTTTATACTTTTATCAGTTTGTTTCCCTTTATTTTCTGTATTGGTGAAGCCTTCTTTGCTGATCTGTGAATCATGGAATGGATTAAACCTTGATAAAATAAATGAGCTTAAATAATCGTAGGGGCCAGTGCAACTGAGTCTTTTTGTGATGTTGACTACATATGACGCAATAAAAAGTATCAGTCGCTAATGAAGTTCGCTATTCCTTTCTATATACATGAAACATAATATCTTTGGAACATATACTAAGAAAATATCGATTACCATATTAAAAATGAAAACATTGCTAGGCAACCAGACAACCAGTTCTATCAACGAAAAATTACGTTAAAACCACTTCCTTTCGATGCAATGCTCTTTATATCAAGACATCGAGTAGATCTGGATTGATTTTGTAAAAACATGCAGGGGAGAGACGTGCATGTGGGGTTGTTTGGGTTGAAGACCAACACGTTACCCTAGAGAACTGCTGTTGCATGTATGATATCGAATTCGATCCTATACAGTCCCTGGGTATCATCAAATATATAGCTGCAAAAGGATATTGCAACATATTTCAGAAAGGCCATACATTTGTTCCATTTTACTAGTCGTTAGCTACTTGCTATGCCATCGCACGTAGGTCCTCAGGATGTGTCGGTAGAAGAATCCCAGATATATACCCAGTGGAATGGCCAGGTAAAAATAAAAATTTTCGTGCACAAATACAAAACGAACCAACACGAAAAGGCAAAGCTGTCGGCAATGACTAGAAAATTATTTCCGTCCCAAAATCCATCAGATTTCCCCTTTAGCCACCTAAAAATAATTTTTTAAAGATATTTACTTTTGATAAAAGGAGAACCCGGTTTGGTAAAACTGGCAAGGATCCCCAAAATGGCAGGAGTTGAGCTCCGAAATGAGCCAATACAGGCATGCGCATAACTGGCTCCCCAATAGATTCATTACGATAAAACAATAGGTCATGTTATCTTGGGAAAGCTCCTGTCCTGGAGGTATTTTGGAACTGACTCATGGTCGATGGTAAACTGGTTGAGTTTTCTTTTTAAGCTTAATTTTCATGATACATATTAGACAATAAATAGATTGGTATTTATTAAAACTTATATGGAATCTTTAATCAAAATTTTTTGAATTTTTTTACTCCTGCCCTGCAGGAAAAGAAGGACATGTAGCTACGCTACTGTATATACATCAACAGAAACTTTCAATACAACGCCAACAACAAGTTGGTACTTGGACGTACTAGCATTTTCGATGTGTAGAAACAGACGGCTGGATATTGTACCGTAGATCGAAAAGAGGTCCAATGATTACGTCCTAATCAACTGTGGTACGAAACCTAAATTCCTGTTAAATTTCTCTAAAAGGGCATTTGAATAAACATATCCCTCATACCAACGAGACACATACTATGTCGAGAAGATATGTGAAAGGGGGTGACACTCATGGAGAATCAATATCAACTTGGATTTACAATGTTCATTTCTGCATTAAACTCACGGGAAGTACTACCAACTGATCAAAACACCGGTACGCTGTAATACGGCTCAAATACTAACTCTCTGGCAATTAATAATAAAAACTCAATTTGTTGTTCAGAAGCATTATCTCTAAAAAAGAAAAGTTTGAAGGCCAGAATTGTAATGATAGGTAGCGAGCTACTGCTGGCTAAATAACACAAGTTCTGGTCCCGCATTGCTTTCTGCGTGTTTCTGGATTGTATACCTGTAAGCAAGGTAAAGAAGCATCAATTATGTCCAGTCGTTCACTAGCTACTGTTATTGCATGTACTAGCACAAAGGGGAATAAGAACTGTGAACTATAAAATAACAACGCAATTGACAAAAAAGAATTAACACACTAATGCCTATTTAAATGGAGTTTATCGGTTATGTTTTCTTCGATTAACTGCGTCATATAACAATTCTCTTTTTTAGCTTAGAAACTCCTTTTCCAAATGTTTTCTTATCTGTTTACCAAGGTGCCTTTCTCGTTTTTGCCTGGCACTGCTTCCTTCTTAGCTTATTCTGTGTTAAGATTTGACAATCTAAGCTTAACTTGTAGCTATGCTGCTGCCTTCTTGAGAGTTGAAGAAACGCTGAAGCGCATACAGTACTTCCTCGATTATCCACTCAAGTTGGACGGGAAGATTTGAAAATCGGGCCGGATAAACGAAAATGGCCGGATAATAAAAATGTCCTATATATTTATCAAAATTGATTTGAAAAGAACTTTACAGTTTTCCAGCATTAAACTGTATTACTGGGGCAGCAATGTTAGGCAGGCAAACCAAAAAAACAACAACACGGAATTGCTAATTGCGGTCTATTTTAAATTATTCATGTGTAAAAGACACCTTGTTTGAGACGACTTTCATCTAAGAAAGCGATACCTGCTATTTTGGGCGAGACCGGATAATCGAGGACCGGATAATCGAGGGAAGGATAATCGACGAAGTTCTGTACTTATACGCGTTATACACTGATTTCCTTTAAAAGAAGACAAATCGGTGGAGTTACAGTAAAAAGCCTTTAAAAAGCAATAGAAATTAAAGGTCGAAGGTACACACTTACGTTCGTTAAATCGGGATCACCATTCTTTGACATGAAGTATTCAATACAACCTATTCTCGGTACATCTTTACTTCCTGGTGGTTTGTCCTCGAAATTTCCAATGTTTCCGACAAGAACAAGGTCATGCAGGATGGTCGAGATTTCGTCGCTCCCATCATCAAGTTTGAAGTTTGTATTGAAACGAAGATTTAAAGTTTTGGTACCACTGGTCATCAATAACCTACAAGGTAATACAAAAAAAGCTGATAAAAACATGAGCATAACACAGGATTAAATGAACTGGGTACAATATCCTTTGTGAGATGCAGTTAGTGACCGATTAAGCGCCCATGCGCACTTATTAAAAACCTCTTTTCGGATAGCAACTCATTTTTCTCAACAATGCGCACCTCATATTCCCCATAACTTGTACATGTTTTCATTTTTCGTAACTTTCTTCGATTACATTGCTTCTTATTTCTCAACACATTATATTTATTGCTTGTTGACTATTGGGCATTACTGAAAGTTGTCTACTTAGATATGAATATTTTCTTAGCCAAAAATTTATAAAGACTGACGAGATCTACACGTTGTCAAAACACGTAAACCAAAATTTACAAGAAAACCCCCCCAATTTAGGACCCAGGTTTGGGGTAATGGTCCATACCTTTTAACAGAAACACAATCCGCCAAGCGCCCTATTCTTTCCTAAGCTCTCAGAAAAAATTGTAATATCTATTTTTTTAGGACGGAAGGGTGTTATTAAGTATCATTTCTCACTTGTAAACATTTGTTTACCTTGAGCTTTTGCTGGTACTTCCTTCTTTTCGCTGAAAAATGTTCCCACAATAGGAGTTTAATTGGGCTCCTTCTCAATCTGAGTTATCGTAAATTTTTCTGCCGCAACATCGCAAGATAATCGCTACTAAACGCGACTACACATTTTAAAGCGTTGTCCAAGACAATCTGCAAACTTTTCACAGCGAGACTGATAAGAAATGGGTACTTACTTGATCACGCTCGCATTAAATCTAGCCTTCTCAATCCCGGCATTAAATGCTGCCATTGCAGGATTCATTCCGTCTTTGTTGAGCACGTTAACTGTCTCTGGAGATGCGTCTGCGGCAATTAGGAAAACGAAGAGAAGATTAGCTTATTGGCTGAAAAGATGACAACTCCTTGCTCATGTCATGTAAAAAGCACTACCAAATAGGGTGCCGTTCCTATAAATATCCTTTCTTACTTTGCCGTACCCGTTTGGTTGATAATGGCATACAAAATAGGAAGTTTTCGTAGTCAACCACAAAATATTAGCTTTTGTTGCTATGATGTGTCGAAACTCCTGGAAAACTAGGAAACTGATTAACACATAAAAATCAAATTTCCGAAAGCGCTTCAGAGCTTTTAATAACTGAGGCATTTAAACATGACTCTTGACTAGATGACTCTTTCGTTCCTTTTTCAATATGTTAAAAATTACAAGCCGATCCAGAAATGATACTATAATAAGAGGTTTAGCGTTTTACTAACTTCGATGTGATACTTACCATCAAAATGGTATATTTTTCTATGGACTCTCTCCTTTGTCAGGCCTTATATTTTACTTTACCTTCTCTGGGAGTAGCACTAATTTGCCAAACAGGAGTAACGATTCAACGTTTAATCAGAACTTATAAAGAACCACCAATAAATTTTTCCAAGAATGTTCGATAAAACAATTTTTAAATCGCTTTAAGGTCCGTATCATTGCCCTTCAATTCATAAATAGTGACGTCATTGGCGATGTTTGGAAAAGCATGAAACGGATTTTGCGATTTTTGCAAATCCTTGGAACCGGAGCTTATAGACCAAGTCCTTGTTAACTTTGCATCTTAGGGGAAAAATTGAGATTTTTATCCTTAATTCGAAATCTATGCTGCTTGATGCTTCGATATGTTGCTGCTTATTGTCTGTAAGATACCATTTTCAAATACGTCAGATACCACATACTCCAACTCTCTTGTTTAACGTTTGGAACATTTAATATTCTATCATTTGATGCCATCAATTCTGAAAAGGCTTGCCCTTGGTATAACGTCAGCCAAAAGATACAGTAGAGCCGTATTCCTTAACCTTATCTAACTCATTTACTTCTTAAGCAAATCAGCTCAGTGTATTTCGAGCTGTACGGACGAATGCAACAAAAGAGTGGTTAAACCATGAAATGGTAATAGTAAAACTTATTCGGCTACAAATACATAATGGTAAAGAAATAACGTCATTATGATATGTGATAAAGTACGACTGTTGCAATGTTCTTAGCAATAAGATCTGGGTAGAAGCCAATAATCAAACACCCTCTATGTGAGTTTTCTTCCTGATCTTTAACCCAAAATTCAGCCCCCTCGCGAAAGGGCCGCCACCACCTATGGCGGTGACGATAATCAACCTAAAGGTTTAAATGCTGAAAGTAGACTATTACTGTGGCAGTCAGGCTTGATATACTCCTTCAACAAAATATGGTTACAACTAAAATAAACAAAGGTCAAAGTCAATTAAATGTACAGACAACACTGGTTTCAATCAATGTTCTCAAAATCGAGTAGTAGAATTGTTCTTATATGTGATGAAGCCTCACTTGCTAACGTTCCAATACTTCTTGGTAGAGAGAGTATTACCTGATATCATGCTACAGAACTTTACGAATCTATGGCTTCAGCCACAAAGGGGGGTATGGTCAAGAATCGGGTCAAAAGGGGGTATGGTCAAGAATCGGGTCAAAAGTGGTTATCACCCAACATCCTGTACCTTGAAGGAGCCCATAACGGTTGAAGATGCAAAATATGTTCATCGAGTACGATTGAGAAAGTATTAGTACAGCCTCTAGGGGCCTCATCACTATTCCCATCGGTTGTGCTTTGACATTCACTAACTCGACTGTCCAGTGGCGGTGGGCATCATTTCGTACAAACACGATTTATATTAGATACTATGCGGAGGAAAAAAGATGACGTCACAAATCAAAAGTTTTGGAAATAGGGCAATTTGACTCCAGATACCTGAAGACAACCCTAGAATAGGCTCTTTCTCAAAATGCGAGACCTGTAATGTATATAATGATTAAACTAGTGGCGTTCGAAATCTCTGGTCAAAACCCTGTTAATTTTCCTTGGATCCTAGCGTTAGGATCCAGCATCAAATAACAAGGTTTTGTTAGAGAGATTTAAAACTTTGAAACCT
>JAAAKL020007587.1:0-16734 GCA_010016065.2 Carybdea cf. marsupialis auct. non (Linnaeus, 1758) | reverse complement strand
AGATTTTGAAACCCGAGGTGGTTGTTTCCTTGTAGGAGCTGATGCTTGGCGAATACAAGATGGAACATGCTGTTTAAAACACAGTTGGGTAAATAATTTCGGTGATTCCCCTTTTCGGCTATTTTCTGACGAATTGTACTCTGAGGAGTGTCAGACGAGAACTTAGAAGACTTAGACGGGAATTAGTCTTCATTACAAGAGTATAGCCGCCTGCTGACAATTAGTAAATAACACAAGATAAAATACACAAATAAAGTATGCTCAACACATTTTATGCAGCGAATCAATAATAACACGAGTAAATTCAAATAAGTTATAAGTCATAGTTTAAAGTTGATTTTCATTGTTGCTGTTTAAACCTTTTTGTTACAACACCCCCACCCCACCCCCGTCAACTGCTTGTGGAATGTAATGGGGACAACAGTCTCTGTCTGTTACCTCCTACAAGTGCCCAGAGGAAAGTACTCTTTTCTCTTTAGTTTTCCAGGGTTTTATCAGGTTTATTGGTATTGATCTAATTATAGCGCAAAGCGAACAGTCAGAATGTGGATGCAATAAGAGCAGGATTTTATGCTTTGTCAGTAAATTACCACCTAAGAAGGTAGTCATGTTTCAGGGAATAAATACTTTATCATTCGTATCAGAACTCCAACTTTTCCCGTCGTAGGAAAATGCAAAATAAGCTCAATTTAAATGAAAGAGCGATTCTTCAAGATGAAGTGGTCAACTTCTTTTCGCACAGTCCTCTTAAGAGGTTGCCTTTGTCTGGAAAGGAGGATGCGTTTTTGAAGCAACTGCTGCATGAAAGTGGAACCGTATTTATCGTATTTGGTAACCTTGATCCATTGACTTACAAGAATAATGATACTGGAAAATACCAACTAGTCGAACTATCATACGACGATCTTGTGAGGGAAATTCATCCCAACTTTGATAAAGAATACGAACTTGTACTACTTGGCTCGGGGCATAAAGAAACGATTTCACAATCAAAGATATTGCATTATTTTGCACTAAATATCACTGATCGGACAAAGATATGTGACCTTGAGAATACTTTGCAAAATAGGTTTGGTAAAGTGAAATTTTCCAGCAGTTTTCCTGGATTGCTGCGGCTTAGAAAGGACGAGGCATCAATTGCGTGCCAGGCACGATCGATCTTGGCCTGGCACCAGTCTCATAGGTTTTGTGCTGGTTGTGGGTCGAAAACATACCCTGCTGATGGTGGTTGTAAGAGAATTTGTGATAATTCGACTTGTCTGACTAATCAAGGTAAGGGGCTGTTGGTTTCATTCTTGTATTAGCATATTCTCGAGAGGTAGTAAGGTAGTATTCGTGTAGTTGTGTAAAGAATAAAATGCAAGATATAGGTATTTCATTAGGGGTATATAGGGTAGCTTTTTCTTCCTTTTAGACCCTTGCGGTTCATTATAAAGGTCTTAGTTTGTTGAAGGCGCCAAGAGTTACCTAGTTGACAAGTCCGAACTGATAGGGATTGGAAAGGCTAGTTGCTACAGGGGCAAGTTGTCACAACTTTATTTTGATGACTATTTTGATCTATCCCCCACTTCATATGATTTTTCTGCCGACCATTTGTTGCCCTGAATAAAACATGTCAAATTAACGATCCCAAGTTTCAAAGTGTTTTGAGAACAGAGGATATGAAATTATAAGTTTGACTAGATACGAGAGAATTAGAAAAGTGTTTCACGAACGGGATTCGAACCCGTGGACCTAGCTCAGTTGGTAAAGCGCACTCCCGGAGTGCGTTGGCCATTTCAAATCCTCTCTTCTCAAAACACTCAAGTCACATAGCGCAGAGAAGGTGGTTTCTAAAATTGCATAGAGCTGGACATTGATGACCTCTGGTGGAGTATTGGGAGCTAGTGTGGAGACTAGAACAAGATCAAGTTACGGAGGTCACTTAGCTTAGTTGGTAGAGTGCAAGTCGGGAATGCTTCGTCATGGGTTCGACTTCCGTTGATGACATACTTTTCTCTTTCTCAAGAATCGATTCAAAGTTATCCAAAGTTTACACGTAATTATATTTTAAACTGTAATAAACATCAATTTTTTTGAAGGCAATTCCTGGATATGCTTTAATGCTGATGGTCAGTTTCTAATTAACTGCAATGTGGATGTATTTTGCTGGTTTTAAGATACATATATTGTCTTCGACTTCATGATAAGACATTTTACAGTAACGTTCCATTGTGTTCAAGATAGTAAAACACTTAAGATGGAGACTTGGGGCAGTTTGTCACTTTAGCAACGTGTTTGTCGCTACACTTAACAATTAATTATTAACTCAGATGCAAATATAGCGTCCTCGTCCTGTACTTTTCTCAAGTCTAAATTTCTTTTGTTGATCGGGTCATTTACAGCAAGAGAGGAACAAAGTAGACTCGCTCGCTTCCATTATTGTTGCTGTTGATCCACTCTGTCATTCTCCGGCCAATTTTGGGCTAAGGACACTACTTAACATATCTACTATGTTCGTAGTCGAAATTATGGTAATTGGTCGAAATGCTTATTTTAGAAAGGCAGTTGTGGAGAGTATGATAAGGCTCAACATTAGGCGGAGTTTTCCCAATGTTGATTTACCTTGAGGATTGAGTATATCGAATAACTGACCGGTTTCTACGTATTCGTATTCATATGTAACTGGTGTTTCGCCAAGCGCCGTACTCGTCGGAGTTTGTAGAATTTTGTTACATCCATTGACTGCCTGGTTTGTTATGTACGTATTCAGATGCAGTAAATCTGTCACCGCGTCACCCCTTTATTTTACCGTATAATATTATTGCATCTCTATTATGCTACATAATTGTCATGGTGACGTATTGTAGATGTTCAAGAATCAGTGGCTAAGGAACAACAATACCATGACAGATTCTGCTGTATTGCTATGCACTTTACATTATTTATAATTGTATATATATAACTGACATCCGTTTGACTATAAAGGGATTCTGATGTAAAAAAAGTAGATAACTATATAAATCCAAGCACTGATAACTTAACAATGTTATAATAAATTTATTCGTCCCGAAGAAGTTTTCTTGAGGAATCTAAAACTTTGGTTTCGTTTTCTGTTGCAGGATTGAGTAATATTTCGTACCCACGAGTTGATCCGATTGTGGCAAACTTGGTAATCTCTCCCGACAAAAGGTCAATGCTTCTCGGACGAAAGGAAACGTTTCCGCCTGGTATGTATAGCTGTTTAACGGGTTTCGTGGAGCCAGGTGAAAGTCTAGAAGGGTCTGCCAGGAGAGAAATATTTGAGGAAAGTGGTGTCAAGGTTCAGCATGTGCGCTATCATTCCTCTCAGCCTTGGCCCATACCACCGAGTCTTATGATTGGCTGCATTTCCGAATCAGTTGATTGGAATCTGGTTATGGATAGTGATGAACTGGAAGATTTGAAGTGGTTCAATAAATATGAAGTCGTTCAAATGATGGAGCACGACGCTTTTAAGAAAGGGAAAATGTTCGTGCCCTTACCACTTTCGCTTTCGGGGAAATTGATTGAATTTGGGACAAGCATTTTAAAGTAAGTGATGCAATGGCAGTGTGGGTCAGACATTTTCTTCCTTCTGTCTGCCGTTAACCGTTTTCCACCTTGTATATATGATAAAAGAATTTTTTGATTTATATTTGTTCCACGTCGTAAATTTTTGTGCGTATGAATCTCTTTAATATATGCAATTGCATGACTCCATAGTATGTTACTACGCCGTTGAACCTCATCTACTTTGTGCATACCTGATTGCTTCAAAGAACTCCCTCGCGCCTCTACTTAATGGTGTCGATGAACTCTATATTTGTCCAATAAAGTTTAACCTTGCCGATAACTTTCTTGCGTAAGAATCCATTTCTTTAATCCTTGCCCTCCTTTCCCTTGATTATCAGGGGCGGTTTTCCGATGTGTGGGGTCATGGGCACAGTATTGGGAAAAGTATTAATTTCAATATCTCCTCACCCCCTATAGTTCGTGTTTCATAGTGCCTATCGTGTGGAATACTTTTAATCTGAAGTGCAGAGTGTGTATACATCGAATACCGGCAAAATCACAGACAGCCGTTTCTTTTTGTTTCGGGTTTTGACTTTTTCGATAAATTGGCTTCTCGTTTTATTTGTGTGGTTACTTGTGATTCCTCATCCTTCCTCAAATTACTGACAAAACGTTTTGAAAAAGGAGAAATCGACGTAAAAGAAGACAGCACTGGACTCTTCTTGAGCGCGGGGCGCAGGGCTATCGCCCTGACCGCCATGCCCAGTTGATTAGTCAGAAATTAAACAAGAATCAGGAAACCCACAGTTTTATTGCTATTTTATAAATAAACAGTTTTGTATAAGAGTATTTCCATCCTCTTCGTATCCCATTCTTAAAATTTTGTATTCTGGGGAGTGTTAAAGCGAATAAATCATATAAGTGCAAAATTGGTCTCACGCTATTATTGATTTGATTCTTGATTCTTTATATTCTTGATTTTCTCTGCCTTAAACTAAATATCTGTTGTACTCTAACTTGTATTACTTGTGGCTACAGCATGAGCGTTATATATTGTTGATTTAAACGATGAGAGTGAGAATAAATGAGATATCTCAACGAATTTTGCTTCATTATCCTCTCAAACTATGTCTTCCGGCCGGCGTGATTATTTCAGGTTTTACGGTGAGTATGGAGGTCATTTCGTAAGTAAGTCGCGATTCTGTTTTGGGATGAAATCGCTCTTAGTCCGTATAGCAATATTATGATATCAAAAATACCACATTTCTTGTGTTTTGTTAACGCTATAAGGAGTCGCATACTCCTCAAACATGTTTTCTTCGTCTCAATATTACGCTTAGCAGCTTTATGCGTATTTCATTGTCGGTTTATATGAGGTTATCTCTTTATATATATTATGTTTTAGTGCTGCAAACGGTCGATTTTGCTTATCCGTGTTCTTAAATTCATAGTTCCATTTTGCAAATAAGTTTGACCTCATGTTGGTTAGTGTTGCTATAATAATATCAGATCCAGAATTTTTTAAAATTATTGTGGAACGTTCCAGATAAATTTCCAGTGCTTATTCAGAAGATGTTGCTAAAATATCGCTGAAGGGCAGGGATTATTTTTCACAATCTATCTATATTCACGATGTTCAAGTTTGTAGCCGTGAGAACCGTACTCGCATAACAGCGAAATGTTAGAGATCAATGAGGCAGAGCGGAAAGCCTCACTATTTTGCACTTGACATAAATGCCAATGACTCCAAAATTGCACAAAATGTTCGCCTTGTTATCAAATTTTGATTTTTCAATCGTCTTTATCAGTATTCCTGATGCGCTTCTATAATTTGAACGTTGCATCGTAACAATATTCCTTTCTGTAAACTGGTAGTGCCCTATCTAATTCTAGCCTATCCACCTTTATGTTATATACTTCCTAAGTTCTGAACCTTACACGGGCTTTGTAGGGTTCAAGGCCCTCGAAGCTCCCTGTTAGTTGAACTTACATGGTTCTCTCATGCTCATAGCCAGCCAAGAAAATCAAGGGTGGCAAACAGCTATCGGGTGGGGGTGGGGCATTGATTTGTCATATAATTAGAGCCATCATTGAAATGAAAAGTACTTTGATAAGGAAAGTCTCTAAGAGGTTTTTATTTAGTTTGATCCGTATATTATTGGGGCGTTTAATGAGAAGAACTTTGAGAAGAACTTTGATGATAAGCCCCAGTATTTCAACAGGAGAGCTCAATATGTTCTCAACGGAGACTTAATCGCTTATGGCCCTTGCTTATGGATCCTTCAAATCAGAGACTCGCGTTCTTTTTAACTGAATAAATAACCGCTGATTGTCTTTAACTCTGCAACTCTGCTTCTCATTTCCATAATGGAGCTATGAATAAGTCAAGCAAGTACAAGAACAGTGTTGAAGCAGTGGCACTGTATTTTACTCTTCAAGATTAAAAACCAGAGGGAAAATAAGTCCTTTTTCGGAATCTGTGATAACTTGTTAAATATTTTTAACTAAACTAACTTTCACTTAGTTCTTTCGTAGATGTTTGGACAATTTTCAATCAATTTGTGCAAACCGATTTAGTCTGATGATCAAACACATTCTCTTCTTATAGGTTTCGGCTGCTTTACAATATGTCCACATTTTACACATTCAGTGTGATTTCAATGCTAATTCTTTATTAGCTTCAAGTCTCTTCCATCAGTTTCGGTGTCCCGCAGCAGCATGAGGAGGTCTGTGTGTTTAACTCGGTCGAACGCTTTCTCATGATTGATAAAACGTAAGTATAACTTCTTTTATACTTCCACAACTTTCTCCTATATCATTCTCAATGTAACTAATGCATCTGTAAAGTATTTCCATTGATGAAACCTCGTTGCTCTATTTCCATTGGTCTTGATATCGGTACGAAAATGGAATTCTGCGTCTGTCTAGTAACATCACCTCAGGTATATAAGATTCGCCAGTGCTGTTACTTTTTCCAGTTCAATGTCCTCCTGCGCTCCACAACAGCCATGCCCTCCTTCATCCTCCTCATTGCTCCCCTTTCTAAGGGGTTATATCTGTTTTGCACCCCAACTGGAAACCTCCTTCCATACTCTTGTTCCTTCAATTTATTTTGTTGCAACCTCTTTATTCTTATTGACTTCTTCTATTTTCAGCTTCACTCTTACATCAGTTACCATCGGGACATGATTGTATTGTTATAACCTGCTCCAGGGTGCGTGCGAGCATTCCTTACCGCATTTCTAAACCTTCCGTTTATGGTCGTATGAACAATTTGGTTTCTCACTCAGGCACTCATCCACAACCAAAGTTTTCGCTGGCAATGTTCAAACCAGGTGCTCGTAACTATTTACCTATTTGTGCTAAACCACTCTACCAATCTTTCTCCTCTTTCATTTTGCCCTCCCAACCCATTTAATCCCACAACGTCTCCAATTCTAGCCCTTCCAGCTTTGGCGGTATAATTACCCATCATTATAACAATCTCGTGCTCCTTACAAAGCCCCCGTCCTTGGGTTAGCCTTTCACTTCCGTATCACTATAGTTTGTTGTAGAAGCATACAATTTTATGACGCACTAACTAAAAGGACAGCTGCTGATTCTCTCCATCGGGATTCTGTAGGATATGACATAGTATCCACTCGTATTTTTAGCAATGCTCAGCTCCAGTATTACACCGACACCTTTCTCAGCTCTCGTTCTCCTCCAGGATATATGACTACCTCCCTCCTCAATAGTCTGCTGTGTTACTCCTGTCCACTTCACGCCACTTAATCCGAATATATTACCACCAAATCTCTTTCTGTCCTTTCCGACGTTCTCTGGCCTTTCTATCCTCGTCAGTGTGCGAGCATTCCAATTTGCAATCCTTACTTTACTGCCCCAACTGCTGCCCATGAGGATTCCGAGCGAGAAAGGCAGCAGTTCCATCTTCTTTGTTACTGCTCCCATTCATGCTGTTTTCTAGAATCGTAATTTTGAAAGGCCATGCTTGTTCTTTGGGGAGAAATATTTTGTGAGGCCCCAACCCCCTTCTACGCCACTGCATATCCATTTGGCTACACCTTTCAGTACACCGCAAAGCCCTGTTTAGGCAGGTAGGTTAAATGAGTGGAGGTTCCTTCCCATACTGCAGGTTATATAGATCAGGAATGATTAGTTGGTCGTCAAGTTTCATCCTAAGCTTGTCCTTGTGGATCATGTCTTGTGATAGGTTACCAAACAGAAGCTGTAACTCCGTTTCAGATTTTTTAAGTATTTGCCTATGCTCTTTATTAAGGACATATTTTCTACTGGAGCCATGTGTGGGAACAGTGATGGCTTCATAATGGGACTGGACCATCTGACCTTTCTTCGTAGGCTATGAAATGCTTGGGAAGCTCGTCAATTGGAACACTGTCTCCATATTTCATACATTATTGAGATTCTCTGTGATCATACTTATCCCTTACCCTCTTGGAAATTTCTTGCATTATCAATGATGTGCAAAGATCATTTTTGTGGCCTCCTTTCATGTAGACTTCGTAGGACGTGCTGTAGAGAGTATAGTTAGCAGATATTTCAACTGTTTGAAGTTTTTTTGACTTATTTCTATAATATGGACAACTTTTCTTACCACATTGAAATTGAAACGGTCCTTAAGCAAAGACAACTAAAGGTTCAGGATTCCTTGGACCTTGGTTAAGTTTTTAGCAGTTAAATCGTGCTCGCCTCAGAAGTGTTCTCAAAGACAACATCGACTACTTTAACACAGGCTGTCCACCTGATTACTGATGTGCTCTGTAATCGAACTACTTTGTCATCGATGGAGCTTGTCACTCTTGTTGTAGAAGTTGTAGAATACGTATAAAGTAAGCACCAACAACGTCTCGAAGGACTTGCCATAGATTCAGATATTTCACAACGAAGGGCAATACTCTATTGCCTCTTTTAGCATCTTACTTGAAACGTGCAAACCAATCAAGATAATAAAGATGTATATCATTTGGGGCAGCGGCATCGCCATTATTACTTAAGTACGTATTTAAAACTTGGTTGTGTGATGACGATACATTGGATGTTTAGATATTTATTGTGGCTTGTGACGTAAGAGTTAGACAATGATAAGCGAGACTATGATTGTCAACAAGACTGCTGGGTTCAGCCCCGGACTTCCACCTCCCCCCTCCCAATCTGTCTGCGCTTCGTAAAAACATCAAACCTGGACTTGTTGATTTTCAGTCGTTATTTACTGCTTTTGGAAAAGTAACGGTGTGTCTGTATGTAAAGGACATTTCGCTGTTGGCCCCCTTCCCGGTATCCCTGAACCTGTACATTTTGAGCTACCATGCGATGTTCACAAACGTTGATTGTGCACCACTTATTAGTTGCAGATGGCGTGCATGCCAAATTCTTTATAGGAGATTTTCTTTAAACTTGATATCATGTTAATAGAGCTTTCCGATGTTTATTAATGCCCCGTCTTCTGATTTTATCTTCACAAATTATAATGATCCGCTCTTCTCTTTCTCTGGTAGTTGTAGCTCCTAATCCAGCCATTGTAAATGAGGATGAAAGCTCAAGGGGCAAATTGTTTAATCCACAGTGTTTCAACTGTATTGCTGTTTTTTATTGACGGCACATCATTCTTTTCTCTTTAATCGTATTATGAAACTGCTAATCCTTTAAATATTTCTTAGCGTTAAATTTAAAAAGCAGTTATTGCTTTCACGAAATTAATTTCGTCTACCTACTTCAGGACTTTACTAAATACGTTAGAAGTGCATCATGGTAGCTACTTTAGTGCTTTGATTAAATAGAGTTCCAGATTGTAAAATAAGATTTCCTTAATAGATCCTATGCCATTTTAAGCTACTAACTGCGTGCGAGAGAAGAATGGTTTTAGCTTTGCCCGCACCATCCTTATGTCGATCCTTTTAACCAACGTTTTTAGCCAGGTCTCTCTCCATAGTTATCTCATTTTATGCCTACGATGAAGTTCAATGATACATATTATCATAAATATTGTAAACGTCCAGATCTTGGAGTACGCTATCGAGCGAATGACAGCCCTTTTACGACGGGTGTTGAAAATGCCAAAAACTCGGTCCCTTCTTTCCTTGTAAAATGTTAGAATAAACAGTGGAATAATTCTCAAGTTCGTTCGCTTGAACATGAGATTAACTCATTGATTTATTGACTCGTTGATTTACTGACTCATTTATTCAGTAGTCATTTCATTGAAGCATTTATTCATTGGTCTGTAGGTTGTAGTTTTAATATTTGAGTTTAGACAAAAAATCTTTTAGTTACGTGGAACACGTTGTTTATATAAGCCTTTTATTGGCTCAGGGGCACCTACAGCATTGTGGACACGCCTGTGGACCCCTATTGCCTTCACCCCTACCCAGACATGGGAAAAGGGAGGCTAGTAGGACCGAAGCTGTATGCATTTCCTGATATCTCATGAACGTCTTGTCCAACCTTTTTGAAACTATCTGGCTTTTCCTAACGTTTATTGAAGAGTATTATTTTAAGTAACTCAAAATTTGCTGATAATCTTGTCAAAATTACTCCACGTGAAGAGTCGGTCACAAAAAAGCATAACATGTCTACGGAGAAAAACACTTCAAACAGACCTGTCTTTCGGTACGTATCAAGTAAATTGCATATATAATAATATTGCTCTTTTCCTTTGATCATATGTCTGGTATCTTTTTAACCCAAACATTTTTTAAGGTTTAATAGTCAACAATATTCAAAATAGCTGTCAACAACTATATGCCAGGGACACCTCTACGGTATGCATTAGAAATTGGTTTGTGAATTTAAGCGACATAAAGAGCGTCAAATGTTGAAAGAACAAAATGGTTTTGCATTAAAAAGATTGACGACTTTCTTGACGAATGCATTGTTAAGGTTTCTAGGATGCCTCTTCGCAACCAAATATTGCCTATATCAAGTTTTAACATAGCGTGAAATTTACAAGGTTTTTCTACACAAGTTTAAAGGGGACACGTACGCTCCGTGCTAGAATCCACCATGACATATATGGACTCCCACCTACATAACGTATGCAATTGCGAAAAGCGTCCGCAATATATAGATGAATTTTTTTCCGAAGCTCTGGAGCAGTTTTCCCTTAATTTTCTGGAAGGTAGAATAACAATTTATTAGCACAAACTAATGCTTCCCAGTCAACAAATTGAAGACCGATGCTAAAGGAACATAAGCATTGCCATGCGCTTTCCTTAGGGCTCTAGCATTTGCAACGCAATTCCTTTGAATCATGCGCAACGTAAAATCGGCCTCCTTGGCCCTTGCTTTCTCCCATTTATCTTTACGATACAGTGCACCGAAAGTAACCGATAATGTAATGTTATTGTTTAAGGTTATCGTACCTTACATTATATCCATACCAAAGCAATTTTGTAGTAAGTTTGCTTTATGCAGCAGTAAAAGGAGTAGATTTGTGAAATTAATCAGTTGAGATATTGTTGTCACAAGAAACAGGTGTGCCTCGTATTTAGGTGCATAGTGGAAATCTTTTTGGATTCCTTTTGTGTTGCCTTCTACGGCGTAAGCTGCTTTAAAGTTGCGTGTAGACACAATATAGTATAAAGAAAACACATAAGTAACACACCAAGTTAACTAGATTTAGAACTTTTTCGAGCAAGTTTTTCGTTAACCATTTTCAATGCCGTTCAGTAAGTGAGAAAACTGAACTTGCTGATTGATAGCATATCAGAGATAACAGATATATCGTAATAAGAAGCCAGATAAGATTACAAAAGATTAGGCATGTAGCGCTTTTAATGTTACATGCATTTTCCATTTTTCGTTATTTTCGTCTATAATCAAATTATTACTATCCTAATCACCTAAGTAAAGGTAATACAGGGGAAACTAAGTCTTCTAAAATCATTGGTGTGCTATTTCTGACATCTTTAACTCACTGAAATATTTCAAATGATTTTTAATTTAGTTTTTGATTTGATAAGTTAGAGTTTTAGCAGCCATTATAAATATTTTCGTAGCAGAAAATTATGTTTTGGTTTCAATCACTTGAAAAATTTAATTTATTAACTTGACTTACTATTGTTTTCATGGAGAATATACACTGACATACATACATACAAACGTACATGCAAGCATACATACATACATAAATACATAAATAGCTGCATAAAGCTAATGGAGCTGAGGTATTTTTACGTTCATCGATACACATATCGGTACCTACTTACGTGCATACATACCAACATACGTGCATACATACATACATACATACATACATATATACTCAATCTGCAGACAGAACTGTTTCGCCCTTTGTGGGCTCATCAGTGCAGAACAGAGCGTTGAGACTGAATTCTAGTTGTGTAACTAGCAAAGCTGCTACAAAGCAATTTAATACATACATACATACATACATACATACATACGTACAAACATACCAACATACGTGCATACATACATACATACATACATACATACATAAATACATAGATAGTTGCATAAAACTAATGGAGCTGGGGTATTTTTTACGTTCATCGAAACACATATCGGTACCTACCTACGAACATACATACCAACATACGTGCACATACATACATACATACATACATACATACATACATACATACCAACATACGTGCATACATACATACATACATACATACATACATACATACATACAAGTTGTAAAGGGCCCCTTGAAGCCTCTGTGCCTGACACCCTAGGGGATCCCTGACTTTAGAACACTAGGTTTGACCCCGTTGCATGAGTTTCAATTATCTGTCTAATGACCGTCAGACAACTGCATCCGGAGCTGCAACTTAATTACTGATCATTAATCAATTATTTGTCAACGAACTGCAACTTGTTTTAAAGCTCTTTAAATGAGTACAGATTAGGATGATTGATACCTATTTGCATTTCCTCTCAATCAGTGAAATTATTAGATTAGTTATGTATTCATTCAGAAAAAACTTCTTTTGCATTGCTGATAGACATCAGCAGGTGGTATACAATGTTAACGGTATGTTTGTGGCAAAAGCACGCGTACGATTATCAGCTGTGGTCACTAAGGTGATATTTACTACTAGAAGTGTGATAAATTTAATCCCTTGGACTTTATCTTACTTTGGTTTTGCTCTCTTCTTCGAGTGACCGCTGTTTCTTATGTCTTTGGAGAGCATCGTATATATAACATGTAAATACAGGTCTGAAATATTAATCCTAGAACCACAATTCATTGAAGGAATTCTATGTTTATCTGCAGGTTGCTGAAAGCAAGCGAAAACACCACAATTTGCTTTCGTCTCCTTGCTAATAGCGCTAGCAAAATAGAATCGTGTTGCCTTGACAATCCTCAGGAGTATTGCATTTTCGGCATTGGACGTGCATAAATAATAGAGGTTTTCTCTTCATGCACTTTACCTCCATACCACGTTCTTTGATTATCTCGAGCCTAAAGCACTCGGGTTTATAAAGTTCTACCTCCGTTGTTAGTGCTTGGAGCATAAGTTCCAAGTGTGCGACAAAATAATCATGTAAGCTGAAATATCAAAGTTCGGCCCTCGTTGTCTCCTTTCCTGGCTCTCTCCCAATTCCGTTACCTTGTCCTTTACCTAGAAGTCCTTTTGTTCTCCTATCATTTTAATATATCAATGCGATATCAAATATTCCCATTTCTCTCTCTCAAGAATATGTAGAGAAGAATATAAAGTAAATATGAAAGAACAATCGTTAATACTGTTACAGTTAAAAATGTACTATAACGTAACGCGGAAGTCGGAATACTGGTAGACACACCGTTTTATGTTTATTCTCAAATCTCAATCGTGATTTGATCCATTTTTGAAAATGCCCTACGTTTCCCCAAACCTATTGAGGAAAATAAAAAGTTTGATAATCTGCAAATGATGACGTCATACGTAGCCCCTGCAAAGAGTCATTCACAATCAATAGAGAACATCTACAGACAAAAAGAACTTAAGAGACAATCTGTTTTAGGATAACAAATTACGTTAGTGACAACCAAAATAGTCACTCAGTTCCTTGTTAAGTATCTTTTTAAATATAAAATTTAGCTTACCTAAATTTTAGAGTCAACAGAACTTTAATTAAGTATTTGACAACTTGTAACTGCAATGTGACGTCATATTCCCCAATACAATAAATGGACTTGCTTTTTACAGCTAACAGATAAATTAACCACTTTACAATTTTTCATGCCTAACTGACAGATATTCAACTTACACAGGGTTTCTAGCATTAATGTAGCCGCGGCACTACTAAGCCACTCCCAACGCCCTGAAAACCTGAAAACACTCCAGTCCTTATAGGAATTGAGTATGAGGTCTATAGAATACCGTTTAGCACACTCGTGCCATGGACGATATAATGTCTATAATTCGTTCATAATACATCAATTTTATAGTAAGCCCTTAATCTGCAGCACCCTACGCCCTAGGTCTGGTAAATAAATTTCTTTTTTTCTGTAAGTTATATGCTACGAACTATTCCTTGTTCTTCGTCTCAGTTGGTGACTTTCAGTGGTTAGTTTCTGACAATTTCCCCTCCCCCCCCCCCCCTTCACACCTTCTCTTTTTATCTAGGAAGCACATTACCTCTCCTTTTCCCCAATTTCTCAGTTTTTCACTTCAGCACTTTGATAAGGTTTAATCTTTCAGCGGGTATTTCTACTACTTTAGGCACTCGTACTCCCACTACCTCGTACTTCAACTACCTTGAATTGCCACAAGTATAAATCTGATTATCCAGTAAAATCTACAAATATTATAGTGCATCAAGGACACATATTCGACCCTTATTTCTCCTCTCACAGCGCACGTTACCTCTAGAATCAGTCTGAATTCAGAAATATATTCCGTGCTCCTTATGTCTTAAACATGGTGCACAACTCTCCCACTGTATTTAACTCGTTTCCCTACCTGTTTGATCATGCTTACTACCAATCTTGAGTCCCTTTTAAACGTCTTCCACATATCAAGTGATCGAGTGTTATGGCCTCCTCTGTTGCACTTGCATCTACATAGCTCCATGCTCTATAGTTATAGTCTTTTCTACCAATAATTTCATGCACGCTCTCCTACCAATAGTTTCATACTCTCTTTTCTACCAATAATTTCATACACCTCCTTTTACCAATAATTTCATGCACGCTCTTCTACCAATAATTTCATGCACGCTCTTCTACCAAAAATTTCATGCACGCTCTTCTACCAATAATTTCATGCACGCTCTTCTACCAATAATTTCATGCACGCTCTTCTACCAATAGTTTCATGCTCTCTTTTCTACCAATAATTTCATACACCGTCTTCTACCAATAATTTCACGCACGCTCTTCTACCAATAATTTCATGCACGCTCTTCTACCAATAGTTTGATGCACGCTCTTCTACCACTAAATTCATGCACTCTCTTCTACCAATAATTTCATGCACGCTCTTCTACCAATAATTTCATGCACGCTCTTCCACCAATAAATTCATGCACGCACTTCTACCAATAGTTTGATGCACACTCTTTTAGCAATAATTTCATGCACGCTCTTCTACCAATAATTTCATGCACGCTCTTCTACCAATAGTTTGATGCACGCTCTCTTACCAATAGTTACATACTCTCTTTTCTACCAATGATTTCATACACTCTCTTCTACCAATAATTTCATGCACGCTTTTCTACCAATAATTTCATGCACGCTCTTCTACCAATAATTTCATACACTGTCTTCTACAAATGGTTTCATGCACGCTCTTCTACCAATGATTTGATGCACGCTCTTCTACAAATAGTTTGATGCACGTTCTTCTACCAAAAATTTCATGCACGCTCTTCTACCAATTATCTCATGCACGCTCTTCTACCAATAATTTCATGCACGCTCTTCTACAAATGGTTTCATGCACGCTCTTCTACTAAAAATTTCATGCACGCTCTTCTACCAATAATTTCATGCACGCACTTCTACCAATAATTTCATGCACGCTCTTCTACCAATAGTTTCATGGTGGCGGACAATTTTATTACATTAGAAGAGGAAGCCTTCTCGAATGTATCAATCGAACGTCTTAGCAGGTCAAGAAAATACTAAACCGTGGAAACTACTTAGAGCAACATGGGACACGAGGACGAATAAATTTTGCTAGAGCATCAAAGCTCTTCTGCAGCAGGCAGTGGAGTGTCTGTGTTTGGCGGGTTTTATGTTTTCTACCATTCAAGTTTAGATCTCAGAATGGCATTTAAACACAGAAGTAATTCGAATGCAAAGGTGCAAGATGAGGTAAAAGAGATTTGGAACAAGTGGTTTTAGGTATTTCAAACTACCAGCGAAACTAGGTCTAAGAAATGCACATGAAACCCGCGTTGAGGTGAAAAGTAAAGAGTCCATCTTATATAGTGTTTTGCAATGCATAGGATTATGACCTAAGGGTAGTATTAATTTTAAATATTAAACATTGCAAAGTGGAATGTGAGGTTAGCACAGAGTCGTGCAACAAACCGATGGATGACGATCAATTGTTATACGTTGCTTCGTAACATTCAGTCTATGTTAGAAGTTGTATCGGTTATGGCCATGAGCTTCGAATGTTTGGAAAATAAATTTGATGAGGACTGAGATAGGAAATTGAAGCGGTGGCTCCCATGTAGGAGCTATAGTAGGAATGAAATAGACAATGGGACTTTAAGGGTTAAAAACGAGGATAGGAAGGAGTTTTTAATCAATAAATCGAAGGGAAATGATAATATAGTTAAAACCATTGGCCTTATTATGTAACACAATACAAGGTTTTGAACTTTTATGTTCTGCTTCAGGCACTTTTATGGTACAGAAGTATTCCAGGCAGTTTTGAATATAAAACCTTTCTCGCTTGCAGGAAAGGTAAAGGTATGAATATTGAATTACTGAGGTCGAAATTGAGTGTTCATCTCTGGAAGACCAGGTACATAGTGGTTCCTCTAAATGTGATGGAAGAAAAAGACCTTTAAGTTGTTTAACACCTTCTCTAACTTCAAAGATTCTACGAAAAGTGGCCATACCCTGCTAACACCAGGCATCCCATTTGAAAACAGCGATTTTTTAATTTTTTTTTAAATTGTGTTCACCCTGGTCAAGGCCAAAGCCACTTCCAGGAACGAGTTACTTTTCCTTTTCGGATGACAATCTATTCATGCTTACTTTTTATGCTTACTTTTCATGCTATTTTA
>JAAAKL020007586.1:0-16735 GCA_010016065.2 Carybdea cf. marsupialis auct. non (Linnaeus, 1758) | reverse complement strand
ACCCCAATAGGTCAAACATTTAAGCAGAACAATCATTACTTATACTAACAGTTCGAGATGCTTAAAAACTCGCTAAGCTTTCTTGTTTCCACTTCTCTGCATTTATAATACGTTGCTCGACGCAGTATCAAAGCTTCGTACCAAAAAACTTTCCATAAACGCGAGTCCTCACATAGGTGCAAAACACGTCAATGGAAGTAATCGAATGGGTGGATTAAAATATAAAATTGATCAGTTTATTGATATGAATCGCCACCAAAAAAACTGTGATACTGATTCAACCGATTAAATTATAAATATACAGTTTCAGTACAGACGTTTCTCATTTAGAACCTGCCAGTGTTCTTTTCGGGCGTATATCAGCACTTGATACAAAGAACATCCAAATGTTGGTTAAGGATGACTTGAGTGATCTATAATAAGCACTGTTTGAATATACATTAGAGAATTAGAAAAGTATGTCACCAGCGGGATTCGAACCTGTGACACAGGTATTCGCAGCGTGCGCTTTACTAACTGAGCTACAATTCTCGAAAAGTTATAATGTCACTGAATTTCGGTGAAAATGGAACAAATCACAGAAGACACCTGAAAGGGGTGTCCATTTCTGCTTTCATTTGTTTTCTAGACCTCTCCGCTTAGCAGAAAGGAGGTCTGACATGCAAGTCTCCAACATGCCCCTTTTCAAACTTAACAATATTTTGGAACGGGGGTTAGGGAAACTTCCATATTTCATAGTCCAAAATTGTAGGTGACACCGCTGATAACAGGACCTTTTCCCCTATTCGCCACATTAGCTCCCAATCAAACTACTCATTTCAAACCTTTTTTCTCAAAACAATAAGCACTGTGTTAGCACATTCATTTTAAAAAAATAATTGGTTAATTCTTTTGCAATACCAATTGCGCTTACCTTTAAACTAAACATATTCAACATAACGTCAAATGTTTTTCTTAAACCAATGACTACACAAATTTTATATAAACCAAAAGTATAAATCTATAAATCTACAAATTGCTACTAAAGAAGCGTCGCATACATCCACAAAAGCTTAAACTTGTAAAATGTTCCCCACATCGTTATTTTCATCTATATGAGCCCCTTATTACAAAAGGATCATCTTTACGTAATACTCCTTATCCGACAGAATTCATAAACGTTATTTATGGAGTTGCTATCTGCAACAGTTACGAATGAGGCCCGTGGTAATGGCCATTGTAACTCTAGTGAAACTTTCATCATCGTAAAATGCACCTACGATCTTTTCTCCTAAACAGTTTCTCACTACTTCTCACCGAGAAGAGTAAAACCTTACAAAGCAGCATTAACTTCATAGTTATGACTACATGTAAGCGACTACTTACTTACTACCAACGAAAAGTGGATGATGACAAAGGCACGAACTTACTAACCAGATAATATCTCCCCCAGCATCTCCTTGGCTTTAACAAATGTCCGTCGGACATCTTTAAACGATTTGCAGCCAACAAAGGACACACTCACATTCTGTAGCAAAGAAAAGATACACAATGTACGTGTCTGGAGTAATGAACTGCGCATAGTATGTTGTAGTATATAAATACTAAAACTCTCTTAAAGAAAGGTTAAAAATTCAGGAATAAATGAAACGCATGCCACTACTTGGATTCATTACTGTAACGTTTAATAGGCTTCGAACAGAAGTATCGGCCGGGAAACAGTCACTAGTCATATTGCACAAAGAAACTGGGCTCCATAACTGTGTTGAGCTAGATATTAATGTCAACCTGTGACGGGATTGGAAGCTCACTTGACGGCCACAGGAAAAAGACGAATGTTAACGCAAGCCTCAATGGACTCCTCTGCTAATGTAGGTTAATACAAACCACAGATTACGTTCTATATCATGAAAAAAACAACCATGTGACACATACCTTGGGAAAAGGAGCCACGGCTATCGAAACTTTAGTAATAATACCTAATGTGCCCTCTGCACCTATAAAAAGCTGCTTTAAATCGTATCCTGCAAAGAGAATTAAAAAGAACTAACTTTACATTGCAATTTTTAAATCATGCACACGGCGGATTAACATTCTCCTAAGTGATGATACACACTTTAATATTTCAGTATCTATAACAGAACGGTTCTCCTTCAACGAGCATGATATAGTGTACGAATCTTTCCTCTTTAAATCATCTTTTGACGCCCTTAACTCCGCTAGTGTTATTAGGAATTCGTTGAAATTAAAACTGCTCCTTGCTCTAGCCAATGTGCTGTCTCGCCCAAATTGGATTGTTATCTTTGTTAAATAACACTGTGCATGAATTATCTACGTAACAAATACAAGGTCAACCAAACAAACTACGTTTTGGTCGCTAAATTCGAAAATGACAACGAAATAGTCCACTTGTCTACCATAGTTGAGTTGTTGATGTTTGTAACTAGGTTGGCAGGTCATGTTTGTTTGGCAATCACAACAACTTGCTACTTTTCTTCCCTATCAAAATCTTACACAGATTTGTTGTCATAAGAAGTCTCACAACTCTCTCACAAAACGAGAAAACTGAGACCAAAACTACAGAGAAATGATCATTACATTTCCATCAGATGACAACACAGCTTCTTACCTTTGTCTTACTCCTTTTGTAAATAGTGGATTATACATACCAGAATGGTCTACCTAATCAGCTCCTTTGAGACTATTGAGTGAATACTGAGTAGCATAAATATTGTCTATAAGTTAGAGGGGCATTGAACACATCTTGGTTTATAGGAATCTAAACAAAGTCATACGGGAGAATTGGCAACTTGCCTTAATACTTGAATTGATTCGCTTGGACGAGGTTAGCCTGGGAGAGTCTTCAGAAACCATACATTTACGATAGCCACAAAGAAATATTCGGCTCTTCCACTATTTTTCTACCTTTTATGTATTGTCTCCCTGGACGAGTCAAGTTACAAGTTGCAAGTCATAAAATTATTGTCTTTAGAGGTAACTATTTAAGGGGGTAGTAAGAATTTTCAATGAACAGAAAAGTGTAAGTGAAAAGTGCTATGTGGTTTCAAGCGATGTGAACATTTCGTTAGCCTCACCTACATGCTAAAAATTGCCATGGAAGGCGGGCTACCAGGAAGGCGCTCAAGAGATAGAAGAGGGAAGAATGAGTTACATGCTTTGAGAAATGGAAAGACATATGCTGGACTACAATGGTACGCTTAAGACAGATGTTTTCTTAGGTAGAAGACCCCAAGAAGTTTTTGCATACAGAGCCAATATCATATCGATACCAAGACATCAGTTACCTATCATTGGATTGCTTATCAAACAACTCGAATGCGAATCAAACTAATTAAGCTTTGGTTTGGAGTCTCTTACCTCAACGACTCACATGTCGCGTCACAATGGTTGACTAAGCATGTTTAAGGAATGAGGGGCCACTACTGAGTTAGCTGAAGTAGATATTGTGGTTGGCGGTCGTCCAGGTGGATGTAACCTACGAAATGCTTAGTATCTGGATACGAAAGGTAATTTTTGGGCAAAAACATTCATCTAGACGTCACTCACGATCCGTTCTCACGAAATCCAGCGAATAAAGAAGACCCAAACTAGTATTAAGGATAGGCATAAAATTTTAATTACGTTGTAGCAGGCAATAACTACAATGCAGAAAAGACAATAACATTGACAATGATGATGATATTGATTATTATGATTTCGTTAATAATGACGATGATAATGACATTGATAATGATAATGAGATGATCACAGACCTCACTATTGCCGGAAACCGAAAACATCTAGCAGAAGAAATCTGCGCATATTTACCTGTATTATCCTTACGGTGCGTTGACATGCAGTCCAGTACCGTTCCATCCGCCAGGACCTGTCGAAATGAAACCAATACGACTTTCGGATAACAGCTACAATTCTATGTATACATATGTTTTAATCATACATGATTTATTGAAGGCTTGACCAAACCACCAAATCATATCTAAGATACACTGCATTTACTGAAAAAAATTTGAAATCTTGGGAACAACGCACAACTTTTCTTTTGGTAGGTTATTTAAAAGCGGAATTTAAAGAAAGCCACGCTAAAATGGCCTCTAATCATCGCTATACCACACATACAATTTGCTCTTAAGTAAAATGCAGGTGACAAAAAATTAGGTCATGTGAGGCAAGGAAGTACCTGGATGGCTTTAAAGGACGATGGGTGATTCATGACCTTCCTTTGGCCTTACTAACCTTTTGTCTACTTTCACTGGAGTTACACTGTTTAATGAAATGTATAAACCATCTGCACACCGTATCAAGTGAGGTCGAGTAAAGTCGAGTAAGGTTCACTCCTAGTCAAATTTTATTTGTATAAATACAAAGGCTAAGCCGGTGATTTCTTCCTGGTCACGTTGAACGTTGTTCAAACCATTTCGATACCTCATCTCACACTAAACTATGGGTCACCTGTACGCCTCCTTAATCTTTGCAGTATATTCCTACCCATATATCAAGAAATAGGAACGTCGCTTCCTCTGTCTAGAAGGTGACCAACTCTCAACACAGCCAGCTCTCAATAGTAAACAACAGCGATTAAAAATGAAAAAAAGATTGATCGTGAAATGTAGCATGTTACCATTAGGCTCTAAATAGAAAGGACACAGTAAGTGAAGTATAATGACGAATCATTTGATCTGCAAGTTACAAAAGTCTTAACGTCAAAAATGATGACATTTTATGGTTTTGTGTCGTGTAAGGTCGGTCACATTACAAGAGGAGCTTTTTATCACGTACTATGGGGCATGAGAGATGTATGAAGTGGAACAGTTGTGTGGAATAGTTGAACGATATCTAACAACAACCTTTGGCAGCGTGTGTATGCTTGTGTAGGGGGACGGTGTTAATTATATACAAAATCTACAATTCACGCATCCGACCATAAGCAAGTACCTATATACGTGGCGGACAATCTTCGGTCGAATAGCTGTTTATAGCATACGCCTCGATAATTCATGGATTTGACATAAATAGCTTTTGGGGGGTTCAGAAGTATGATCATGCGTAGGAAAAATAATTTTTCTACACGCGCTGTTTGCGACTTGTAAGCCCCTGTTCACGTAATGTACCAAACGTATCTCTCCAACTTCGTAGCGGCCATAAGATCATATAAATCCTAGCCATAAATGGTACCAGATAGGGGCAATTACAAACAAATTGTTCGGGAAGAATAGAGTGATCGAACTTATTTAATTACGTTCCTGTTATCCTACCTTGTGTAACAATAACATCCAACAGTCAGAAGACTTTCCAACTGAAACATAATTTACCTGGTTTTGAATATTACCTTCTTAAATTATCATCATCTATTCTACACGGAAGCCTATGTCTCCAAGCCAATGTCTTGAGAACCTTTGGCTTCTCTTATCGCCATCGTATCGACATTGTTTAACTGAATGCCTTAAATTGTTAATAATTATCAATGTAATCATTGACTTCCTAAAATCAAGAGCATCACGTGTTCTCCTATTAGAAAAGAGGTTTTAAGTTCAGTCCGTGTCGGGACAATAACAGATCCGGGGTTTATTTGGGGATTACTGGGTTTTTACTTTCGACTCTTGTTACAAATATATAATTTACCCAAAGTATTTACTCATTTTTCACTGCAACCGCCAGTGTGTTTAGTGTCAAATCTGTCAAATTACATCAGTTCGGGTTTTTTAGGCGACATATGTAGTTGAGTTGCTCTCAATACTCCACTGTTCGCTTGCTTCCGCGAGGCAGTAGTTTTTTGGTACTGATATAAATCCCGCATGCATTTTTACGTCATACGTTTTGACGAACAGCTAATCCACATACATGTTCCTCTGCTTCAAATCAATGTATCAATCTTCAGTAAAAAACATTATTAGGTAAAAGCATACAGTGCGTAGGTTAGGAATCTACGCCTTTCAGCTGTCAAGGTGCTTACTTAATCTCACTCAGGTAATTTCAAGTTTACATGTTGTTCTGGCAACCTTCATTTTACAGTTCATCACTTAGTTGTAAGATAGCAGTGTAGCATTTGTTTGGACCGAAAAGTGTAATAAAGATGAAAAATCACTGCAGACAGTCCGTAAAATACTCACAACTTCAAGTCCAAGTACAGAGCCATGTAATGATCCATACCGTAACACTCGCAGGCCACCAGCGTTTGTAGATAAGTTTCCTCCTATCTGGCAGCTGTGGTACGTTGGGAATTTATACCAAAATTTTAGTAATTGCGTTATTGAACAAAAGAAATATGGGAACACAGTATGTTGATAGCCCTTAACAGACATTCCCTTACACTGTCCTCAGTTTTCTGTCACAAACAAGCTTCACAATGAGGGCAGATTTCAATGTCACAACGTACGCCTTTTTCTACAAAATTGAGATTGATAGGAAATTCATGGCTTTTGTAGTTAACATCTCTAGTTTGCTACATAAATGTGCTAACGTGCATATTATTCGACAAATACTATGGCATACAAAAGTCCATTAAATTCTACTTGTATGCATTTCTAAAACATTTCACATTTACGAGCCACACAAATTATACAATAATTATCCTCAAAAGCAATATACCATTGCAAAGACCTGAATGCTAAAATTGTTTGTAAGACATATTTCAGATTAAAAAAGCACCAAATTGGACAATGAGTAATTTAAACAAACCTATAAGAAATTGTATAGACCAGCACTCTAAAACCTGCAATTAGCGAACACTGGAACAGCATCAAACATTACTTGATAAACGATAACAAGGTGAGTTGAACTGTAGCATCACAATTATCAACTTATCGTATTATGATCTCGTATTTCTATCACATTTATGAAATATTTTATGATTTGCTCCATGACACAATCATTCCTTATATTTTACATGTTACATCATCTTTATTTAATGCCAACAGCTAAAGATATAAATCCTGGGCTTTTGTCCTTGGCCCTTTAAACAGAAATATAGAACACAATAGAAATACAGTTTCTTCGACGAGTTACAGATATTCTCCGTGAAAATATACCGCTTTAGAAACTATTTTATTACGTGCATAGAATTCATTTAAATGAATCTAGGAATAGCATGCTTATCCATGGATGCATGGGTGCACTTAAGTGCCAATTTTCAAGTTTTGTAGGCACCGGAGCCGAGCTAAGGAACATGCCTGATATCACGGATCGTATTATTTTTTGACACAAACAACCTTGAGTACCTCAGGGTAAACGACTGTTGTATTTATATTACTTTGATGAATCTTTGCTATCAATTATATACCTTTGCATAGACGTTTTACTCTATCACAGAGATATGAAGCCTTGCTGTACCAGCAGTATGCAATGAATCCATATGCTGATGAATGGAATGAGAAGGGTCTTGTAAGGTGAGCATTACGGGTATAAATCGCAGTGTATTTAAGAACAGTTACATTTGTTGCGTAAACGCATAAAAACGATGTCCTGCTGCAATTTGGTATCTAAATTCAAAGCTTGTCCCAGTTCTATGAAGGACAACAGAGATTTAAAACTACAAAAAATTAGTCTCATATTGTTTTGATTAAGTCAAAACGGTTTGGCATTTGCTATTGTCATTCTCCTGGTGTTGAGCTAAATTTTTCACACAATATATCAGATTACCTCGTTAAATAAAAAGACCCCCTAACGTAATTGCATAAAAGCTTGCTGTTTCAGTGGGAAAGTTAAACGGTAAACTTAATCTATTCAGGGTCGCATAGAGCAAATATTAATGCGAAGTACGTAACAGAAGATTAAAGGTTGTGTAAACATGCTATTATAAACGGGAGTGTAGAATAAAGATTGAATCTGCATACGCAACGAGGCTTGAAACAGATAAAAAGGATTAAATGGAGTTATGAAGACAAGGCATACATTTTGAAACCTAGGTAGAAAAGGTGCCTACAGTAAATCGCTTGACATGCTGGGTAATATATGGGGCTTCACTATCACTACATTTTAAAGAAATTATGTAGACTCTGGCAAACGGTTACATTTTCTGTATTACACTTTACACCTAACAGTTTACGAGATGCGTAAAAAGTCTCGAAAGCCACATGTGACCCAAAGTGACTCAATGCAGAATCTGCACCACTAAATAAAGAAAATGTATTTGGTAGAAGAACTTCCTTTTGTCTTCTCTGAAAAAATCAATACCTACTGACCTTCCTTTGGCACCAAGATCAAGTGGCATCAGAAATCCTAAATCAGCCAAATACTTGTTCAGATCCTCCAAAATACAGCCAGCTTCACATGTCAAAACACCTGTGAATATATCAAGTCGAAGATATTATGTTATTAAGAGTAATGTTATGAGGACGTCTGACAAATAGAATTTATAGCCATGACTTGTAAACGGCCAGCCAACAACTCTATCTTTAGATACAGCACGTAAAGCACATCATTCGGGGAATCACATCCAGTTTTGTTCCCTACTCCCATACTGTTATTCCAACACCATACCCTGTCCTCTTCTGAGGTGTTCTTGTTCTGATGTTAGTTGGTATAAGCCTTCGAGCCAAGTGGGGTCCCACACATAGAAACTTTTCATTGTCTGGTTGTTCAACAATTTCCTCACTTCTTGACTTGGGAAACAATCCGAACAGATTTGCCATCTTCCTCTTCATAAAACCTCTCTGATCTACTGCCAGATGGTAGTACTCAACGTTTCAAGGTAGTTTGTTGCACTCTTCAATTGACATTTGTATCATGTCTCTTTTCTCTGCCCAGCATCAACAATTTTTTCATCACAAGGGTCAGGCAGTTTCATAATCAACACTATTCTCTGTTTTTCATACCAGACTATCAGATCTGATCTCTGTCTTGTTCTAACGAGAGGAAAGGCCAACGTTCTTTCCAAATCAGCATCAAGTTGCCAAACTCCTTTCCACTTTTCATCTGTTACAACTATGTTTCCTTCTCTAGTACCCTTATGCGCCTTTCTTTAAAAGACTACAGCTTGCCTGCCTTGGGAATCTTTGGTACATTGCCTTCATTGAATTGTTTATTTCCTGTTGGATTAAATAGGTAATTACTTTTATCTTAATAACTTTTATTTACAGTTCCGGCTGGCTCCTATGCCAACAGTTTTCTCAAAATCACTTTGCAGCTGACAAACTCCTCGCATCTCACACACTCAGCTAAGTGCAAATATCGCCTATCTACTTCTACTGCCCTAGTTTCTTGTGCAGCTGCAACTCCCTTCTCCTTTTGAATGCTCATACAGAAAAGTTTGAATTTCCGTATTCCCATCCCCAATCTTGATTCTTAGGCTTCCCCCATAATATCAGTGTGCTGTAGTTTCAAAATCAACTCTCCCACTTCTTCCTTTGTTCTCCACATCCTTCATATGGATCATAGTGAATCTTTGTGTCATTAGAATATCTGAGCATTATCACTGTGCACAATTTATGGGCTTGGTATTTTTTGACTATTGATATAAATGGTAACTGTAGTTGTCCTGCTTTCCAAAACAGTGCTGTGGTGTTTAACTGTTTGGAGAGACAAAGCCACTTCCTGATACAGATCTTTGCTCCATCCTTTTCGCTCTCGTAAGAGCTATTTCATACATTAAAAGTGGCAATAATACTCTTGTATGCAATCCCAGCTGTTATATTCAACATATGAAATTTCCCAGTCATATAGTCTCATCAATTGCCCTCACTTCTTTCTTCACCTAAACCTTTTTTCCTTGTGACACATCCCTCAACGATTTTTTACATTATCTACCTAGCCTCTTAAACTGGCTGTCTCTTTATTATTGGAACATCTTCCCTTCTGATCCTGAAACTCACTCTCACTTTTCTTGCCATGCTTAATGTTACACTCTGTGATTTTTTCAACTAAATTTCATTCAAGCCCAGAAAATTAACATTTCCAAAATCTTTACTGTTGCCTCTTTCTGTTTTAAGAACATGGCAATATCGTCCATGATTAGAATTATTGTCACTGCTTTCTCACTGGTAGCTGATTGTGACAGAATTTACATAATCAGCACAAACACGATTAAAGATATTGTTCATCTGGCTGCAATCCCTGCCTCTAGCTGCTGCCACTCCATTACAAATGTCCCTGTGGTAAATCTCATTTTAAAATGCTTGTAGTATCTCATTAGCATATGCTGCACTTCCTATAGAATCAAAGCAAAATCCATAGCAGCATTGTAGCAGCTAGCTTGGCATTCCTTGTGATTATACCACATGGGAAAAGATTATTTTTCTGATACAACTAACATCAACAAAATTACTACATAATACCATCACTCACATCCAATCGCCCTGTTTGTGGCAAAGGAAATGTGATGCATCACACTCATGTATAAGACCAATAGCACAAACCCAATAAAGATTGATATTACATCACTCAAGATCTGAAACACCAGGCAAGGATTGACTTCAAAACAAAGCAATCATGCACAGCGTTACTCGTGTATTTACACCAGTATTTGCAGTCTGCATTTCACCGGAGGAAAAGACAGCTCCCAGATATCCTAAAGCAACCTAGCAAAATTTGGTGGTTGCTCAGATATGTCTGGTGGCAGTTACTCTATATTTATTACAGAGCTTTCTTCAGTAGTGAAATCTTACTAAAACTAGAAACAGCCGATCTGCTCAGGTGTGTGTGATTTCCTGCCAAGATAGGCATGAGTATCTGTCCATATTACAGTTACTATGCTGAGAATCCTTGTCACCGTTAATTGTTCATCAATACGTTACTTGTTTCACTCTTGCCCTTTATTGCTCTGGTCTTGTGTAGCAATGGAGGAGTTCCTCTGCTTCTGAATGTCATTGATTTATATTTAACTCAGTAACCAAGAGGTACTTAATATTGTTGAGGGGCTGAAACACTCTTCAGTGCCTTTCTCCTATCTTTTCAGTTTCAACTGAAAGACTCCCCAAAGAAAGCTGATAGCCTACAGAGCAGTCTCAACCTCTAAACAAGGATAAGAAGCTGAAGATATCTGGTAGCTTATTGATCTGAGTTCCTGTGAGTGTGGACACTTCTTCTTTCAGTTTGACAGCAGAAGGCAGGTATCATACATGCGGAGGTGACACATTCAAAAGGCACACAGACTATATCTACTGGCAAACAACAGAGTTAACAGAACAACTTCAACCTTACCTGGTCAAATCGCATTTAGTGTTGCTTCATCACTAATGTGACATCACACAACAATAAATGTGTTTCTGCTATTACTCCTATATGTATATTAAAGAAATAGCAGTGCACTACACAAACTTCATGCCTTTGTGCATTTAATCCAATTTTGTACTCCAGTAAGTGAGATATTACACTTCATAATGTACTTCCCTAAATTGTGGTGATACTGTCTTGACACTAACTAGTGCAAAGGATTCATGAGAAGGATATTGAGTTTGATATATGTTTAATTACCGCTTTATTTGCTGTTTGTTTGTTGATTTAACAAATAGTGTGTACAACTGTACACAGTTTACGATACAGTAGCCTGATGAAGCTGATCATAATCATTGTTAATTTAAAACAAAATTTGAAAAATTTAAATACTACCCTTGCATGAATATAACAAATAATTCCTGATTTTCAATATATATTGTTAAAATAAGCCAAAGAATTTTGTGACATTACCTGCTACAGTGTCTAAGTCAATTATTTTGTTCATCAGCCCTGTTGAGAGGATTATTTCATCAAAAATGGGAACACTTCCCCCTAAAACAGTAGAGCCAATAAGCAGAAGTTAAGTAAGCAGAAATTAAGTAAGCAAGACATGTATATTGCATCAGACCCAATGACTGAATGAGATGAGGCTGGGTGTTACCCTCCATGCAACATTACCCAAACCCCCAAAATACATTCAAAGTTGTAGATACAATTTCTGTTTAAAAAGTCAATATTATTAAGCTTTTAATAAGGATTAGGTTGCATTAAAAATATGCACATATATGTTGTAATATTGTCCATTAAAACTTTGACTAGCACAATCTCATATGCAGTGTAAACACTTCTTTCATGGTTTCATATAATTTTTGGAAACAGCATGAAAGAAACACTTACCATCAAGTCCCAACTTGCATATTGCAAGCAATTGTAACTGCTTCCAAGGTAACAATGTTTAGCAACAACATTTGAGTTCTCAAAAAGAGCAATAAAATCCAGAATTGGATGCTTTACCTTGACTACCTTAAGACAGATTAGATCATCATAATCTATAGAAACATCATGGCTTATGGAACGGTGGTATTGATTCATGTGCAATGCTATAGAATGAAATAAGCTCAAAACTTCTCCAGGTTTGATAGTATATCAATTAAAACCAACTGGTACATACCAACAAGCCCAGTATTTCCTCCTTGTGGTACAACAGCTAATCTACAGAAAGGACAAGGATTAAATGATTAGAATTACTCCATAAAGCCACACAATGACTTCAGAGAGATTGACTCTTATGTCCCTCATGAAATCTTGTCTACACAGGATGGTCAAATAACTTTACCACTGGGGTATAAAAACACATGTCCTACCCATCTATGTGGATTCTGGATGTTAAACAACTGGAAGGAAGGAAGGAAGATCAAAACTAGTTTACATAGGTATGATATATGATAGTGCAGAATCTCAATATGTCAGAAGAATACCTCACCATCACTATGCTTTGCAGAATGAAAAAGTGACTTGAAGCACACCCAAAATAAAGGGATAGTGATGGCAAACCAGATAAGCTAGAGCTAGACAGGACATAGTAAATGGTTTGTATAATTCATATATTATCATATGTAAGTTTTAGACCCAACAAATATTTCCACATGTGCTTGGTGCTTCTAGAGCAAATTGCTCCCTACAACATTCCCAAGTATGGCAAGTGCTCCCTGAACCATTCCCAATGGAGATAATCTATTCAATTAATTCCCCTCCTTCACAATCTCTATCAGTATTGTGACTGATAAAATGATCATTTAATCTTTAAAAAATCACAACATCAGTAGGGAAGCAGTGCAAATACAGGATAGGATAAGTGGCTTTCCTTCCCATGGACTATTGAGTGGAAGGCGCTTTGCAAATGTGGTTGTCAGAGTAACAAAAGACATTGGTGCATTATCTTATATTTCTCCAGTACCATGACTTCACCATCTTAAATAAGAGATGTAAATTTATGCAGCTTCATCACCAAATAATAGCAAAAGCATATAGTATTGTGTGTTCATGTAAGTGGGTTTGGTAGGGCCTAAATTAATAGAAAACTTCACATTTTTTCCAGAACAAGGTTACACACCAGGCAATTTTATATAAATGTCAGACATAATATTCTTGTAAAACAAACTATAAGGCACATACCTCCTTTCATTGCAGTAGTTAAGTATATTTGATATCTCTTCAGTTGACTTTGGACGCAACATCAGTGTACTATTTCCTCTAAAAAGTCAAGGTGCAATTGTCAGTGACTCCTAGGTATGGAACTAAGAAAAAAGGATAGGATAGGAAGAGACACTGCATCATGCAGGCCTAATGATATGGGTGGTCCATATTAGTGAGGTCTGAGACCTACAACTTTGGACTATGAAATATGAACGTTTTCCCAACCCCTGTTCCAAAATATTGTTCAGTTTGAAAATGAGCATTTTGGGCACTTGCACGTCAGACCTCCTTCCTGCTAAGCGTAGAAGTCTAGAAAACAAATAATACCAGACCTGGATACCCCTTTCATGTGGTAAGTGTCTTGTGTTATTTGTTCCATTTCCACCTAAATTTAGTAAAAGTTTAACTTCTATTAGTCCAGGATTGTAGATCTTTACTCAATGCCCCATACTATAAATGATGTGAATGCAAGACCAGAATAGTAAACCTTGTTATACATATTTCAAGTTTAGCTTAGATTAGTCCATAAAAACTACATGATGGAGGCAAGCAATGCTTTTAACTGATAAAAGATTGACAATGTGTTTCTCTGAGGTACTTGAAAGTTGTCGGCACAGTGGTAAAGATAGTATGAAGTGCATGAATACTTGAAATTGAAAAACAATTAGTCACAAGGATCGTAGCCAAACCTCATTTTTTATGTCAAAGAACTAACAAGTTGACTCAGAATCATCATGCATGCATCTTAAAGTCCTTGGTTCTTTTCTACAGGGGCTTGGATTGAAAAGTAGAAAATTCTCTTTCTAACAAGAACAACTAGATCAACTACTCATTTTCAGGATCCTGAATTGAATTACCAATTAATAATTAGATTTATATGAATATTATGTAGGAAAATAACTAATATATAGTTGTAGTGGATACTATGTAGTATCAGTAGCATGGTATCATGCTGATTGTTTACACCTCTAGTTCAGTTTAATTACCCGAATGTGGTGGAATCAATAAGGCTTAACTTGATACTCATAATCACAGCTCAACACAAGTAGGCCTACCTTAATCTTCTTTGCATACATGTGTCTAGTCTGTTCAATTTTATTTTATATGTTTTGTGGTGATCAATGACAATAGGCCAGGATTGACTTGGCACATCAAACTAAAATAAATATCACACTAAGCTCAACATACTTTACCAGATCTTGCCAATCAACGTTATGAGGAGCCAAGTCTGCTGGATCAGTTACTATTCTTCCCTCTGTCTGCCACCTGAATACTTCAATATCAGTTGAAGTTAACTGTAAGAAAAGTAATGAAAATTATAAAAGACTACTACTTAATCAGATTTTAAGTAGAGCTACTCCATCTTTTCAAAAGATTAGCTTATTTTGACATCACTATTCTAACCCAGCTCTAATTAGCTCTTTACATTACTCACAACGGTCATCTATGAAATGTGCAAAGCAGGAGGATATATGCCTTTTTACCCACATTATTAGTTGCCTCGTAAATTTTCCATGCCCCATAATATCATTGCCATCTGAATTGGTCTGGAATTTCCAATTACTACCATGGCTTAATGCTATAGGCTCATTTAAAACCACCCTGTAACACATGTAGGGATTACCTGTAGTATGTGATGATATTTGCACAATATTTTCTATCAAGCTACATGCTTGTTAGAAAACCTTGATCTAATCAAATGTATATCAGAATTGTGTAGCTACTGCTTTAATGAAATATCAGTCTAGAGTGCCTAGACTTCTATTTCTGATCAAACATATAACAAAAGGGGCGTTAAAATTCGTATCTAGTCTCATTTTTGCGACTATAGCAAGTTGGTTGTGTATTTGTTGAGGTACTATACTACCATTAATGACAGGTAGAGCACACCACCTAAGGAGCTGCAGCTCCCTGATTCCACATCGTGATTAACTTGTAGTTCCGTTAGGGCTAGGAATGGGGTTACGGCTGGAGTTGGGGCCTAGGGTTAGGGTGGCGGTTAGCGACATTCACTCAGCTACCAGTTCAACCTCTACCACAATACTGTTCACCAGACAAGTCTTTTGCACCCACAACATTCCAGATTAATTTATGCACTGATGAGGTCAGCCCTTTCCCTTGCACAAAACTCAAAGTAAGCCAATTAAATAATATATGTACCGGTACGTTACGGATGTCATGCATGATACACATACTAAAACGGAGTTTCCACTATCGAAGTCTCTCGATCAGAGGCTTCTGATGAGCAGTAATCCACAGAGCAAATGAATAAATTACCGTACCGGTAATCCAATATCATAAGCCCAATTGGCAATTGACAGGAAGTATAAACCAAGGTCTAGTGGCTTTCTCTATGCAAACTCACTTTCGAGAGATCTGATCGCCTCTTGGTTGCCTCCTTAACTGCTTTTATTTCCACATGGCGCTCTCCGCCGGTTGATGCTCCGGCCGTAGGCCATCTGAATGACTGCCTCCGTGTTCTTGCCAAGGAGAAGAGGTTGCACCGTCTACAACCTAACTCCTCTGATACTTTCAATAACCTCAACGCAGCGTGATTGATGCCTTTACCAATACCTTTCATGGTTAGATTTGCTCCTGAGAATTTTCTACTCAAAACTATTGCATTTAGAAGCACAATCTATAAGAACATATGGAATTGGAGGGGTGTCCACTGTGTTAACAACTTCAGCTTTTGGCACATGCAACCATGTTTACAAGCAAATACATTTTCAAAAAGTAGGACCCATCAGCCTCATTCTGAAGTTGATGCTCTGAGCATTGAACTCTATATAAAAAGTCTTTTTATGTAGAGTTCAATGGCTCTAAGTTAAAACATCGAACACTGGCGCAAAAATATCATATATTTGCGAGCAGGCTACTCGCGTGAATAACGTTATGATTTGTACCTTACAAACAACAAGTATTGACTTTGATGAGAATTGGAGTTGATGTTGATGACTAACGTATCAATTTGCAAAATAAACTCATACCGAGGTCCCTTTGTTGCCATGTTCTTGTAATTTTTTTGTTTTAATTTCATATGGTGCTGTTGCAATATGGGAATTTTCAGCGTCAGTAGCCATTTTTGCTCTAGTTGCGAGGAACAAGTTTCAAGACTCTAAGAGCAATAAATGTGGATGTAAGAAAGGACGTTCTGATGCAACCACTGTTAAACAAGAGATACTTCCTTGAAAGCAATACCGTCGTGGACTCGAGTTTGCAAGTAGTTTAAAGTTACAATTTTTATCCGGTAGGCCTACTGTGGTATCATGACTCTTCAAATATCTATATGAGTAGGCACAACTGGAGTAGACCCTGATTTTCCACTGTTGGCCCAATGTTCATATGAACAAACGTTTTTGGATAGACGGACGCTACGATGGTGGCGTCC